>WEDG01005919.1:0-122562 GCA_017591395.1 Schistocephalus solidus
GGGAGGAGGAGAGAGTGCGGTAGCTGCAGCGCAAGGCTACTATCACTTTAAAACTAAATCACGCGCAAGTCACCGTCCCTGCTCCACCTGTTGCATGGAGCATACGGTGGACATCGTCGGACTACGACGGTTGAACTGTCGTGTGCCCCCTAAACGGGCCACGTGGTAGATGCGTTGGACCAACACGGGGGCTAAAGTAAGGCATTGCAGGCGTTATTCGGGTTGCGCTCCCATAACAAATGCCGAACATTCAGGTGTGGTGGCACGCCTATGGGCGGCTAGGACTTAGGTGACCCGGCCGCGCCAGCCACCTGCGTCCTCTCCCGCCTCCGGTCTTCTTGACTCTGTCTTGACACCGGGCTCAGGCGGGGGAGGAGGAGAGAGTCCGGTAGCTGCAGCGCAAGGCTACTATCACTTAAAACTAATTCACGCGCAAGTCACCGTCCCTGCACCACCTGGTGTGGAGCATACGGTGGACATCGTCGGACTACGACGGTCAAACTCTCGTGTGTGTGTGTTTAAAATGTCGTTCAATAATTTGGTCAAGTTCCTCTCGTCTTTTTCGGCTTCACCGCGTTTTGTTACCCTTTCTATACTGCCGTTATATTCATTTTAGCGTCCGCTCTACACCAATCTCCGATAGTTTATTTTGGAATCTTAATTTTCTCATACTGCAAACTTTTACTTCAGCCCTTATAATTATAAGGCTCTTAGAACCTTAACTGGATTTATGACGCACCACCATTGCAGTCAGTCATAGATGCACTAACTTTAAAGTGAACCGATGGTCGCTCATCGTTTTTTCAGCTTCGCACATTGTAAATGTACATGTTAATCATACCCGCGAGCTAGTTCAGTTCAGTTTTATATAAGGAAAAATTGGACGCCTTTGTACTCTTTATTGGTCACCACTTAGTGGTAGATTAAGTCTTGTAAATTACGAGCAAGTTCAATTTATTTATATATATACGCATATATTTTACAGACCCGAAAAGGTTTTCACCTTTTCGAGGTTGTGGGCCATTTGCGCCTTCTTGTGTTTCTTGCTAATTGTACTCTTAATGACACAGTATTGTGTAACCAGATGGATCATAAGTGGACGTCAGTTAGATATTCGTCGTATAGTGTAGCACTCACGTCTAATTTGACCTGCTCTGTATGACCACTCGGAAGCAACCTTCCCTCCATCAGTTGAACTGCAAAGGTTGAGGTAATCCAGCTGCAGGTTTAAATATAGGACAAAACCCTTTTCACGTGCATTCCAACGGATAGACTGGCTGGTGGTCGAGATTCATAACACTGAACCTTGCCGTGTTCTCACCACGGCGTTTTTCCATTTGCGTCAGACATATTTTCCCGGCTATCGAACAGGTGTGTATTAAATGCACATATAGCGGGGCTCTAGTTTATTATCTAAGCCTTGAAACAAGTGCGTCAACATTTTTCCTCACTTGAATATTCATCGACCGAAGGCGCTCTCGATGCGGATGCTGCGACACCACCTCGTCTTCCACTCACTTATCTTTTTTGAGGTCATTAAAGTAAAAAAACAAGAGTTATTGCTGATTTGTCTGATTCTTTTGATACCACTTAGCTTACAAAATAATCACTGGTACATGGATGTCGGGTCTGCAGGGGAGCGTAAGAGTAAACGTACTCTACTTATGAGACAGTAGGATGAAGACTGCAGCCTTTTGTAAAGCTGATAGTTTTATTCGCTTATTAAAATTGCAGACTTCAGGAGCAAAAATGTTATTTTTTGAAACATCCAACTTTTGACTATGACATAAGCCAACGTGGTCTATTTGTGGCTCAAATCAATGCTGTTCTCATGGGCATTTCCGTTAACCATCTCAGATGCTGTAAATAATAATTGACTTCCTCCCGGTGGTTTCACTAGCATTTAAGTTTGCTCATTGATACAGGAGTGCCTGCATCTCAGCCGTTTAGTTTATTTTTTCTGTTTTTTCTCTGAGGAACGCGTTTTTAAACGAAAGCTAGTACTTGTCAAGTTTTGCTGATGTAGCACGCCCATTACCAAATCAATGCGCTTGAGTCTACCTAGACCATGTATTTTTATACGACCATCCTTGTCACCCTAGTAGTAAGAGTATACCGATTATATATGGACGTTTTAAGTTAGGCATATCGATATTGATTCGATATCGAAATTTGCGAAAGTGTTATTCTTGTTCTACTTACAAACCTCAACCCCAGGACCAGACGACTGACTGTTTCGGGTAGGGAAATAGTGAGGGGGAGAGAAAAAAGTGAGATTGACACTTAACACAGCACAACAGGGTATTTGTCACTACAGTAAATGCGCTATGCTTTGAAACTGCCATGATACACTAAAAATTAGTTTGCAAGGCTGTTAGTTGACAGGGTAACTATTCGCATGGTCAGTACCGTGTGTGCATAGGGAGTGATGGACTCGAGAACTGGGAGTCGGGCTCAATGGCTCCTTACTGTGGCCTTTATTTCACGAGCTACCTTGTGTCTAAAAATACCTGATACATTGTGCGGAAACCAGGGCACACATAGACTGGTTATTTAACTGGTTAACTTTGACATCTCGTGCGCCCGAGTCCAACTCCGGTCGTTTTGACGGTGTTGCCACCGGAGCTAGAAGAGAGAGTGAGTTAGCCAAGTGCAAGTCACTGGCACTGTGCCCATTCCATGGGGCCCACGGTGGACGTCATCGCCCACAACGGTCGAGCTGTCGCATTTGAACCGTTTACTAAATTTATGGCTCACGCATTTAAATGTGTACTTGCTATTTAAGTTTGATTTTGTGCTTGTCTAGGAAATTCCTGTTTATGTCGCGGTGGCTACTATCACTTAAAACTAATTCACGCGCAAGTCACCGTCCCTGCACCACCTGGTGTGGAGCATACGGTGGACCTCGTCGAAATCGACGGTCGAACTGCCGTGTGTGTGTGTGTGTGTGTGTGTGTGTGTGTGTGTGTGTGTGTGTGTGTGTGTGTGTGTGTGTGTGTGTGTGTGTGTGTGTGTGTGTGTGTGTGTGTGTGTGTGTGTGTGTGAAGAAGAGGCGATCATGGGAACCATGGTTATGTTGTCCTGATGTTTCAAAATCACAAAAGATTTCATCGTCGGAGGTGAGTATTGTACCGCGCCTCTTAGTATTTATAGGTGGTGACATTATGGACAATACGGGATCACTAAGGTTTTCGAATTTTGCGTGGTCCAGTTGGCATTTTTTTCCATAAAATCATGCTCAGCACGTCGGGCATACCTCGGTAACTGCCATTTAAATCTTGCCTTGCCTGAAGTAATCTCCAACCTCCCTCTCTACATCTCCCAAAAAAGTCGTGCAAAAAGGACAATATACAGTCCGGTAGGTAGTTCAGGCCAGCCCAAGACGTCTTCAAAATTTAACCATGTCAGGACCCACAGTGGAGTTCGGCAACAGTCTAGGATGACTTAATCATCCTGTTTAGGGTGATATGGCTTACATCATTATACCGGACCTAGCGAGGAATTGTCAATAGAAACATTCGACCAGCCAAAGGTGACTTAGAGACGCAAAATATGTAGTCGGAAAATCAGAAAATGCTAACCACCTCGTCCTTATCTCCATTTCTCCATTCAGTCAGCTAGCCAGCTGGGCTTCGCTCACTGTGAGGGTTAAAGTTAGGACTTGAAAATATGTACACCATGAAATTTGGCATGAGGCAACCTGGAATATGGGAGGTATATATTTCCATGTCCGTCCGAAAAGAAATACGCAAGGTAGCGAATAAATATTTTACCCTAGAGCACACAAGCCCACCTTGAACGCGACAGTAGCCACGCTCATCTTTCTGCGCTCCTCACCGAGAACGCTTCTCCTACTGAGTCTTAGTTTCTCTGCTGGCTCCCAGTTGACGCAAAGACCAAGGCAAGTAATGAGTTTAATTTTCGCTTTCGTAGGTTACCTTGTTGTTCAACTAAGTAGTTTCTCTCCTAGTACTGCGGTAGTCTACTTAGCATGGTGACCACAACCGAACAACATTGACAGTTTAATACGTGCGTCACGTGCGGCTCAGCCATCGGCCTGGTCTGCAGCGATTAGATATGGCCCAAGCGCACGCTCAAACCCCGCACCCCGCGGTTGAGGAGATTTGGGCTACCGCCAAGCATTAAGCCAGCACGCATGCTCGCTGTTAAGGTTGGTCATGTAATAACGCCTTCCTGACTTCTGAGTGGTGCAAATTCTCTTAGTTAAACCTCACGTTTCGGCAGCTGGTGGCTGCAACGTGACCCAAACCCGCAACCGAACCACTGGGCTTCGACATAGTTAACCAATAATGGCGAGTCCTGACTCTCCGGTCCTTCCAAAACGCACCCAGGTCGTTGATTGCCAAACGAATTAACCTAGTAACCTCTCCTGCACGCAAATTCAAACATACTCGATTTTACAAGGTGGCCGTGAACCTTTACTCATAAAATCGCAATATTCCTGTGCAGTGTCATTTTTATAGGTAATCGATTCTAAAGTCAGTCCTAGGTCATACCCTCAGGTATCTCCGCGGTACGGACTGCGGAAACTCATTCGTCAAATCCGAAAGATTACCTATGCTGCAGCTAACGTTAAATGAAGATCGTTCTACAGTCCGGTATCAGTGAGAGTACCAGCAATGCGGGCATCTAAGTTGAAAAACAGGCCTTGTATTTTTGGACTCGCAGTCGTCCAGGTACACCTGCACTTTAAGGTTCTCCAACTGACAAAAACTACGGTTTGCTGTTTCCACGGCAGGTGCTATGCCACTGCGTATGGTAGTAACAGGGCAAATTTACTTCAGATTCATGAAAATATAATATTTTGTCAAAGCACTCCCTGGAATTGATGTTGCGTAACCGCTCGTTCACTAGAGGTAGTCTACTGCTGTCCATGGTGCCAGATCCTCGGCAGTCACCAATAAGGTGAATACCGTATAAAGCAAGAACCCTGGTGGTGAGGTTCAGCAGCCGAAAACGAAGTAGTTTTATGGCTTTGAGCTTTACGGATATATGGTGCGCATAGGTATCGGATTGCCTTTTCTGCTTTAAAGAATCCAGCGCATATTCACCACACTAAAAGTTCCCGTGATGTAGGAAGAATCTGTGGTTGTACACTTTTGACACTGGATCAAATAATGGTCGCAAACAGCCAATCATAACTCATTCTTGACAGACGCTGTATAATTTGATCAGTTGGGTTCCAACATGGGAAGCGAGAGAGAGAGAGAGAGAGAGAGATTTCTTCCCACAGATAGTCTTAATAGTCAAAAACACATCTGGAATTTTCGTAAAAAAGTAAAATTTCAGACGACTTTATTTTAAGTTTTACGTCAACTATAACAGCAAATATAGTGATTGAAATGAATTAAAACGGACAATACTGCCATAAGTAGGTGGATATGCACTTCACATCAGACAATTTATCAGCCAAATTTCCTACTGGCCCTTTTCTCGGGTGTTTATTCGGTCAAAGGAGCTCCTAGTTGGTGGACAGTAAGGGATTTTATTTCTTTAATGAACTAATAAAATTTTTTAAATTCCCACTCCTGAACTTCAGTAGACTTGAAGAATGTAGATATTGAAACTTTCATTAAGAATGAAAGACCAGAAACAGCGCTATAGAGAATTCTTCAACACAGAAAACAATCGTATAAGTAATTGGCAAAAGAGGAGGAGGAGGGAGAAGGGGAAGGCGCGGGGGATAGCAAGAAGAAGGAAACGGAATGGGAATACCTCGCTATAGAAAGAACTTAGAGACCTAGAAGAACACTGCATTAATTGCATGAGCACGGATAGTGAAGTATGACGTAGTACGAAGAAGTAAAGAAATGCGATAGAAAGCGAAACACTGCGTGGAACAGACTTCTCAAAGACACTACTCAACCAATACATTGAGACAATATGGGATCCCAAATTAGTAAAAAAGAACATATATTTAATAGTTTGGTCACATGTAGGCAATTGGGGGAATTTAAAGAATGTAAACAATGCTGTTAACCGTTTTTAAATGTCGGATCAAGAATTACTCAGCAAAATAAGAAAGGATAAAAATTTTAGACAAATGGACGGTAATGAAAAACATAGGAGAATTTGATTGATGAATAGTTTAACCTGAGCTATTAAACCAAAATACAAAGACTTCATAAAACACGGTCACCAAGCTGCGCATTTAAAATGAATATAGCAAAATGTAGTGACGCATAAGCAAGAGCTTTTCTGTAGGGAAGAGATGCTGCAGACCGACGAAAAGGGCAGCTCTCTCGAAGCTACGGAGGTGGAGGGGAATCGTTTATTAAAACAAGATCTCAGGTAGTAGGTCACCACTCTGAGTAAATTTAGCAGAGTCCGCGTCCATCACAGCTATTCCTACATGGTGCGATAATTGCTCGATCACATGTATCTAAGTTGTTACTAACCGCGATTTCATCCTAGATGATGGTGACTGTTTTGGAAGTGATTCGACTATTTTACCGAGCACACGGATGAAGCCCCAGCTACAGAACTGCATTTGGGACTGGTGAGTGGTTGCCCGTCTAAACCCGGTACGTGCGTCCTGTATATCACTTCACCAACCACTTCTTTTTAGTCAGAAATAGTAGTTTCAACAGATGTGAACACGAAACAGGGCTTGTCGGAATAGATTTTAGACGCACCCATTCCCAATGGTTGAAAACACGAATTTTCTCCTTGGACAAGTCCAGGAAGACGGATTCGGTTGGACAGGCTTCACTGAGGTAAAAGATGCTACACAGGCAGGGCCCACCAGCGCTCTCACCGGTCATGTGACAGCAGAAAGGCCTACGCTTAAACTTCATCCGGGTGGAAAGAAATACTGATTGGCATCGGCGGAGGTTGTCACGGGCGGAGCTTGGCAGGCGAAGCCGACATGAGTCAGAGGCGGCGATGACGACCATGAGAGCGGGCAGCTACAGACTAATTACCCGACTTATTTTATCTCCATTGTAAATTTAAGGACTCTGGAGAAGGCGTTGAGATGTTCTCTTTTGGTAATGACGATGGCATGATATAGGCATATACCGAGCTCAGGATGTCGATCTGCAGTGTTGGAAGACAATCGAGCCGGAATGCCTCGACCAGAGTGTGTGTCTTTCTTCTGTTCTTCGATTGTTTCGCTAAAAATGAGGTATATTTTAAGAAAGTATCTGAGCAGGTAGATTTAATTATCGGATGCCATTATTCGTCAAATCATACGTTATATCCAGAAGTACGTTCATGACATCGAGCGTCTAATTCTGGGGAACAGAAGAGGAACGTGAAATCTGCAGGCTCCATTATCTTGTTCAGCAGGAGAATACTTGTTGTAGGTTCCTCCAGGAATTGCACTTATGAGCTGATTATGGTATCATAATTTGTAGTGAGAAAGTGCAGATGCGAGCGACCCACGATTTCATTCCCCAATCTGTAATGCGTTGAGTAATGTGATAAGTTGGATGTGAGCCTCTTACTTGTTTATCTCGAAGAAACCTCAAAATCTGGTAAAGGTTGCTGCTTGAATTCTACCATGCACCATGCATATGCAACTTCTAGTATCAAAACTATACATTTCTCTCACGTATTTGTTTTTTTTTAGACTAAAATTCTCGCAAAACCTCCAATTGATAATTCTCCAGTTAGTACCCAATTTTTTGAAGGTCATCTGCCCTCTTCGATAATACCGTAAAATGCCCCTAACCTTCGCCCATAACTTCGTAATTTTATTGTCGGCGTTATCATTTGGCACGATAAGGACTCGATAATTTGCACCACCTTCTAGTCTGAGAGAGGACTATGGCGGAGTGGTATCCATGAGCTTCATGATGGACGTCGGGCTCGTGATTCGCTCGGTTTTCATCTCTTGCGGGTAGTTGAATTTCACAGGAACCACCAAAGGACTTGCCATGGCAAGTCCAACTGCTGTGAAACTATAGACAAGAGTGACATAAAACTGCCTCAGCAGATTTTGACCGAACTAGCCCTTGAGCCGTATGCTATGCAACACTGGGACAGATTTCCCAGGTTGCCGAGTGCAGCTTCACCCCAAAAGCAGCTAACAGATACACAGCCTCTCGTCAAAGCAGCTGAGGAGGAACCGAGTGCAAGTGTTACTGCTTTAAACACCGGTAAACACAACTGGTGCCGAGTCCGTAAGCTCGATCGCAGCAGTGGAGTCAGCCCACAGTCACATATAGGCAACGCCTGAAATTAAAAATTCCATCCAACGCTAATTCTCGTATTTCGTGTCACTGGAATAAGATCTCACGATCGAACCTGGTGTGGCGTGGAAACTCAAGGTCGGCAAAAGCTTAACCTATGGATATTTTTGATGAATGTAGTGGTCACCTTCTTCTCATTTGAAGGAAATTTAGAGCTATTGCCCTTTACTGGTGGACATTGGAGGGTGTTAGTCCACATGCCTGTCATGTATAATTAGCATTTTAAGTTAAGCAGCAGATTTTTGTGTCGTCCTCGCAGTACGGATAGTTGTGACTGGTCGGACCTCACCAATTCTCGCAAGCAACAGAAATTTATAGGATGATTTGTACAGTATCATACAGAGTCTCCTGATGTTTGAAGGGCTAGATTCATTTGCAAGCTTGTCCAATACACACTTCCCATGAGACGTCGGGAGTAGGGCCAATACAGGATCCTGTTTCTGAATGGTGATCTTAGGTTCAGAGCCCCAAAACTCAGTGAGGTTACGATGGCAATTCTCAAGAAGCACGCGAGAAGTGTGAGCCTCTCGTCGCCATCAACCAACACCGAGAGACTAGGGGACGTACTGCAACGGCCACTTGACAAGACGACGCACCTTCTGCAGTGCCATTAACTTAAACGAAAATAGTCCCCTTGAATTGTAATGAGGGATAAGAAGGTAAAAAAACTCAATTCAATAACATACTTAAAGGACGGAGTTTTTGCTTTTGTGTGGCAAACTAGCCAGTCTGCCACTTGAAACGTGAGTGATGCAAGAATCCGGCCACGCACCTTACTTGGTAAGCTCACTCGCAATTACTTACAGGATACAGTGCTGTCAAAAGGCATGCTTGTTAAATCTAGAACCGGGTATATTTAAGTCGACCTGCGCTATTTACAGCAGGTAAACCTGCCAAACCACAACAGAGGAACGATCAAGAAATTCAGCTTTGAACGTGGGACAGAAGTATGTGGTCACAGGACGCCAAATACACCCAACTAAAGTTAAGGTTCTGCGGCAAGCAAGGGTACGTTGTTGTTAAATAAAGAGAAAATACCTATTGACTGCTTACAAATCGCATTTTGAGTCACGCGTGCAGACAAGTTAACCACTAAAAGAAAAAACCCAGTTTTAAAGGAAATTAAGTTGATAGGTATTTACGCCTTCATGTGCGATTTCGAGGTAAGCCCTACGGGGAGATCCCAAATCACCTATTGTTCAATGTGGAAGTTTAAGGTCTTGCGATGTAAATCAGCTAGAAAGTGAAAGGTACTTGAAAACTACCTTCGTTCTTTGCAGTAAGCTTGCAGATCCAAACTGTCCGTAACCTGCGGAAACCGCAAACAAGGGCGTCTGAACCAGCACCGCATACAGTAGATGTGTTATCTCATGAAATGTTGACGGAAAGGTTCTTTCGACTCGAAAAGATTCCTTAACATGCAACACAAACCTAAAATATATATGCAACGTTAGGACGTCGGCAGTTGAATGAGCTCCTTTCCGACCACCTTCAAAAACGCCAGTAAAAAATCGACTAATTAAGTAGTATGCAATTTATTCATTGCTTTTCGCTGCCCTTATACATTTTAATGTATTTAAAAAACAGTGACGAGTGGATACTTTCTTGCACCCATTCGGTAGCACTATACACCTTCCTCCGAGTCTATACTTAAATCGAGTATATTTTTCGGTTTTTAAAAAAGTTGCTTAGTATGCGATTTTTAAGACGGTGAAATGGTCATTAATATAACATCTTATCTGTTCAGTTGCCAGTGTTACTTGCAAAGTCCATAAATCAATACACATCCACTGAACAATTTTATCAACCCTATGCCACGTCTTCTTAATAGCCAATAACAATGTGTGATTCTCCTTACATGGAGAATCAATGGCCTGTAGTTTGGGAGCCCAGAATGCAAGTTTATCAGTAGGTCGCTTTAAAGATGACGTGTCTCACCTTATAATTGAATCGTTCTGAGAGGTGTGGCCCAACTCACTGACAGCTCAAACTGAAAAAAGGCGTCCCCGTCCAATATTACACGGCCGCACGCGGAGTCCCAATACTATAATTCCAACACGAAACAAAAAATTCCACTGCGTCCACGCCGAAGAATCCCCTTCCCCTTCGATTGACCTGCCACGACACTGGTTTTCCTGCCTCTCACCAAACAAACGTAGCATGTCATCGTACACCAAAGTAAAAGACCGGTGACGGACGAATTAAACGTGTGTTTGTCCCAAAAATGACTCCTCCTGAGGATCGTGGACAAAATACTGAGCAGCTGATTTAACAGAATCATCGCAGGAATACTTGCAGATATCTTGAACCCCCTATCTGGAAGTCAGGGAGAGTTAGATAACCCAGGAGGTCTACTCATGTAAGAAGAACTTACAACCTAACCAAGAAAAGACAAAAGCACCCCAAGAAAATCACAGCAACGTAAACACATTGCGGTAGAGAGAGGACAATGGGGCGGGGGCGACCGCATCGAACAATTTTTCGCGGGCTAGAATTTATTCAAACCTAACATCTATGCGGAGTAGTCAATAGAAACGAGTTGAGAGAACGAGCGTGAGCAATGCATGAAGGAAGTTCGGATTGAGATAGAACACACGTTAGTGGCCAAAGTCGCCAAAAAATGACCATTTCCTAGTTCACTAGAGTTGGTATTTGTAAGTAGGTGTCGTCCGATCTAACCCCATTGGACTCTGTTTCTCGGGTCCCACCCCGGCGCTTGTTAACAGTTGCTTGTACGCTCTCACCTAACAGTGGGTGCCATTGACAAGCACCTTGCGGAACCGTACGTTCAAGTCGCAAAACCGTTCTCGTCGTACTAATTGTACTTTCTTAGTAGATCAAATGAAGGGAAGCCAGACTCGAACACGCCCATAAACAGCTAATGGATAACAAATCTTTGCAAGAAGTAAGAAAGCTGAATTAGTGTGGTAAAGGCCACGCTCTAAATAGAAAAAAACATTCAGTCAGCAAGCAAATAATGGCAACTTACATAAATAAGGGAGTAATGTAGACAAAGGAAGGCAAGGGTAGAAACAGCAGAAAGCAGTGTTTTACGCACCACTATCCCTCCTCTTGCAATCTCCGCTTTATCAGAATCTAAGCAGTAGAGAATCTCCTTCATTAAGTACAAAAGAAGGGGAAATCAGTCATGAGTGGGCTCAGGATACTGTTGCATTTAACAAAAAAGGGCGAGTAAGGACATAAGAAGAAGGGAGGGTTTGACGGCAGTACAGATAATCCGGAGGCCGCTTGAGGGGATCTAACTGAGGGCGAGGAGAGGGGACAGATGACCGACTGTTACAAATAAGGAAGGAATGAAAGCACAGTACAGTCAACTGTCTTGTTGGGCGACGGAGGCAGCCTGCGTACAGAATCAGATCACAGGAAAGCGTGGACTGACGCCAAAGAATTGCCTCCGCAGGCGACATACAGCATTCCAGATCCGCAAAACCGACCCACCACTGCAATCGGGAATGGGGGGGGGGGGGCAAAGAAAAGGAGAGTGAGATGTTAAAAAATGAGGATTCGTGCCCAGCCCTCGACTTTTGCGACAAAACTGCAAAGCGGTCGGGTGGCAGTTCAGAGAGCAAAATAAAAGCATGCTGTACCAACATTCAACCCCTAACGGAATATGGGGCTTAACTGTTTCGCATATTCTACCCATGCTGATCTAAATAAACTCTGGAGCACTGGATAAAGCCCTGCTGTACCACAGAGCTTACACAACGGGTGAAACACTGAGAGAAACAAACGTACTAGCGATACAACCGTTTCGCTTGGACAAAATGAAAGCCGGCAACGTCCAAGGGGAAGCTCTGAAAACGAAATAAGTTGTACCAGGGCGACGGGTGGAGATGTTCGCTAGTGAGTTCGAAATTCAACCACGTAATGTCAGACGGGTGAATAAGAAAGAGGAAAAGCAGATCCCCGAAACAACCTACTTATTCCACCAGCCTGAGTAATTCGATTGACAACTCTATTTATTGGGCGTTAAAGGGTTCTAGGACAGCCTGAAAAATGGCGTATTGGACGTGTATTGGCTGTTTCTTGCTATAGAATAAGGACAAATCTAGAATCTTCTGTCAGCCATTAATTGGGCCGAAAGCGTAAGCAAAGGCAGCACAGTCGGTTGATGATAAAGCGTACGCTGATTGGCCAGCTAACTTCCTTTCACTTTGGGTGGTGACTGCATTACGTTTATATTCTCCATAACAAACGAAAAGTTGCCGCAGCCTCAAGGCTTTCAAACTATGATTAGAGATTTTTGACCGACCGGAGGGCTATTCTCAGATCCATTTAGTTGGCTGCAGCTACGGTCAGGGCACACACCACTAGAAAGTGTACATAGTGATCCATTACTGGGTCAAGGAACATTCCTATACTAGGGGTAGGAACGGCCTATAGCTTATTTAGTTGATAGTACGGGAGATTCAAAGGGCGGTAACCTTTATTTCTCTTCTCATACTAAGTGCGTGTCTGTGATAATGAGCAAGGCCAACTGGAAATAGTAATTAAAGCGCTGTGACCGACTGGGGGGGGGGGGGCATAACCGGGTCCTGCTCATGGCTCAGGGTTGCAATGACTTCTACCAAATGTGACCTTTATGGCAATACCCTTCTGTGTTAAATTCGAGACTTCGTTTGTAATCTGGGTCATGTGTGTGTGCAGCAGCCAGCAAGTGTGGTACGCGCCCACTCATCTCCGGGCGTCATGACTCCTTTTTTTGCCAGAGTTAAGTTGATGCTGCACAATTTCACTTCAGCATGAGCCAATGAACGCAAAAGTTGTCTATACAAGGTCGACGCAGTGGTTGTCCTAGCTGCTTGCGGCAGACTAATTATCGGCTGCTTAGGCCTGTTTTCCCGCGTCCCGGGTGCCATAAGGCACACTGCGCTCGTTTGGAACTAAACACGTCCATGTTATAGAGGCATTACAGCTGGACCCACCATCCGCAGGAACCAGGATACTTCGGTGATAGCCAAGAAAGGTATGATATCTATCACCGTAAAAATGGGACAGGATTGGTCTCACACCCTCGCTCCCTCCTCCCCCACTGAGAACCTGAGGAAGGCATGACTACAGTCCATAACTAGCGATGTTGTTATGTCAGACAACTACGGAGACCCCGCACATGTGTGAGGTTGAGAGATGGCGGAATGTAAAATTTCTGATTGCCTAATGTACACGAGCCTGCAGGCTGTAGAAGAAAAAGAACGACAGTTTGAGGAAGCATTAAAACGACGACGAACCGAGACCACTAACACTGCCTTGAACGCTCA
The DNA here is from genome assembly GCA_017591395.1 of Schistocephalus solidus. NCBI lineage: Eukaryota > Metazoa > Platyhelminthes > Cestoda > Diphyllobothriidea > Diphyllobothriidae > Schistocephalus > Schistocephalus solidus. Next base: position 13,496 of record WEDG01005919.1, read on the forward strand.
ATGAAAAAGTTTGATAAAACAACGTCGTAAAGCCGATTTGGATACTCAAATTTGGAGCACGGATAAGAAGTTGGTGGGTAAGGTGTGTGGTATTAAAATAACGGGGAGAGACTGCATGCCAGTTGCGGGACAACTAGTCACATGCTTGCAGGCCCAAAGGGTCCGGCCAGAGGCGTAATTTAAGCCTGCTGAATAACTAGAGATCATAGGCGCCCTAGGCATAAGTAGAAAGGCGGCAAAAGCCGACATAAGACTTTTAAGTTCTATTCCACCAGGGCACAGCAATAGAATTAAAGTGGGCTGAAGGATGAGACGACTGAAGCAGTAGTAAACGTAAGGAGTCATACCTATCAAACGTACAAGGTACCGAACGTAAAAAACGAGAAAATTGAAAAAATCAGCCAAAACAGTAGTTCAGCAGCTTACGTGAGGCCGATGCGCCATAGGTCCTCCTTGGTGATTGATTCGAGGAAATCTGACTGGTTGAACTCATGTTCGCTTACCTAATGGCAACAGAAATGACACTATGAACACGAAAACAAATGTCAACATATCAATGAATAGTTTAAGGCCTATGACTGCAGCGGAGAAATAAGGCACCAAATGAACAAGTAAATTCAGACAGGTTGTGGGAGAGGCCTCAGGTGTCACCAGTATTATACACTGGAAGTACGTTAATCGGTTCATTAAAACCGCCCATTCGTCTAATTTCATTCGATACCGAGAAGACCATGGAGGTGGCGCTCCTGACTGAATCGGAAAACAAGATTTGCATAAGTTAAGAAGGAGGCTATTCGGTCGCCAGATTCATTTCTCTATTCATCTGAGCCTTTGAACTCTTACTGGAGTCCATCCTGCAGAGATGAAAGCGGCAACAAAACTAGCAACATTTATAGGGGGGTTGGGACCAATCAAACGACACTAACACCAGTCCGGAGGTGCTTGCGCAGGGTTCGGTATGCCGGTGCCAGATTAATATATCAAATGCCTAAGTGCTCCTCGGAAACCCAGGCTTCAGACCATTCGCGGCTTTTTTTGCTTTTGACATAAGCGATTATCGTCTTGGTTGCGAAGTTAAACTCGTGACCCATCTTGTAAGCGTGGACAGCAAGTTGTGTCACGTATGTCAAAGCACAGTGAGCTATGGAGCGGACGCACGAGTGCACCGAAACACCAAACGGGCCGTGATATCAGGCACAAACCCACAGGAAAGCAGAGACGGTAGGGGATAGGGGGCGCCCGAATATTATATGCCATATCTTACTTTTTCAATTTCCGACAGAGGGAGGCCCAGTTCAGAAAGCCACTTGGCGAGGGAAGAATGTCCAGTGGAAATGTGTGGAGAACCTTCCATGGAGGGATCGAAGGGACTGGGCGTCAGAATGCCAGTATTAATCTCCGCATCGGATCTGGGTGAGGAACAAACAAGCGATCGCATAGGTATTAACAGAAAAAGAACAGAGGGCAGAAAGTGGTAGGGCCGAGGGAGGCAACCCCAGGGATAAACCATTCAAAAAGTCAAGATAAAACAATAGTTCAACCGAAAACTACGACGTCTACACGTTCTTGGAGACAGGAAATAAGTGCGTGGAGAGCATGTCTGCCGGAGTAAGCGCAGCCCATCGACCACAGGCAACGATTTTTCATTGTGTGATGCAACCTAAAGGCAGGCTGCCCCTACCAAAACCATGACAGTTGTCTAATAACTATGCTGCAATTACGGCGACTAGAACTACGTAGGGGAAACTCGACGAAAATTGCAGACCAGCCTGCATGAGTACAAATTGGCAACTCAGGGACTAGAACCAAACTCACAGCTTGCAACTGACCATACCTTTGACATTCAAGGGGCGGCCATCTTAGGCCGATGTACATCAAAAGCAGATCTACTCAACTTGAGGCATGGTATTCAGATGTCAAATCTATCAACATGAATCGAGATCTTCCTATAGCTTATGAAGCCCTGCGACCCTACACACAGAAAGAACAAGACAAGATGATCACGCCAAACATAAGAAATTCGAGCGAAAACGGCCCCGCGACGAACCCAGACAAAGGGGAGGCAGTTTTACAAGCATCCTCCATCGAGGTGATGATGCCTAACGCCAACGGCTGTCAAGTCTCACAAACATCAACCGAAAGACCGAGACAGCGAAAGAAGAAAACATCGATCAGTTAGAGTTCTACTAGCTCAAGCAGTCATCTAAAAGTACGGCTGAAACTGTAGAGCCGATCAAGCTTTTTGAAACGTCAGTAACAGTTCAAATCTGTTCCGTTGAGCATACCCAGAACTCTCACCTTAACAAACATGTGGAGAGCTGTATATTCAGACAGCAGCACGACTCTGACGTCATAAATTACATTTATCTAGCAAGGTGGGTGTAAAGTAAATCATCGATTTTACGTGGAATAGGTTAGGGGAATTCGAAGACATGGTTGTGCATAACCGTCGACTGATTCGAAACTGCCAAAACTGGTAGCGCAGCAGGTAAACGTCTGCTTTTAAATAAATCCATCAGCTTTCAATGTCCTTGTCTCCGTACTTTTAAGGTGTACGTGATGGCCTCCCTAAAAGTCCTGTGGACTGTCAACAGACCTGTAGAGACAAGGGTTTCAGTGTAAATACATGTATAAGATATATGGTTGGCATAATCAGATAAAACACGCAATTGAACACAAAGCCAGACACATCAGTAGTACTGGGTCAGTTGGTAGTTCCAGGAAGCCCAGAAGATCAGATCACCAAAACGATAACTGTACTCGTTTACGTTTCGGATTCATACTCGAACCCAGTCAGAAACAGCAGAAGGGGTACAGTATTCCGACAACGCAATTGCTATGGCACCGCATATCTACCCAGATGAGCGACGCCCACATTCATCGTATATGGCCGTAATCGGTGCCATAATTGCTCAACTGCCCGAGTTCCAACCGTTGATGAGACCAAACGACTCACTGTCACGACAGGAAACGTCTGGAGGTGTTTTCTAGTTCCGACGCTTTGCGGGCAAATCAAACACAGGATAAAGTAAGAAATAAACCTGGGCGTGTATGACCGAACACACAGCAGCAGTGAGGAAGAGCAACATCAACTATAATGTCACCCATAATACGACGGGACCCGACCACACCTTTAAATTCTACGAGGCTGAAAGTCTCGCGAGGTGACCACCACGTGAGTCTCGATCCGCTTTAAACACAATTTGCTCGTCCCAAGTGCAGTGACCTCCCACTCCATATTCAGTGTTGAAAGTATGTCTGGGTTGAGTACATGACCAGTGACAGTAACAGCGAGCCCAAGTACTGAGTGATTGGCGCACCAATAACCAAAAGGGTTATAAAATTGAGGCAGTTAAGGTTTGGATGTAGGCAATAAGCAAGTACGGCCATCTGCGATTAATACTGGAACCGCCACTTATGACATATATCTGCGGTGAAGTGGTAACTGCAGCCTATAAATATCGCACATATTGCGTATATATTATGCTGATATGTAGCTGTCTCGGATGCTGGGTCCCAAAGTGAACTCCAGAAGTCGGACACACACAATTCTTGTTCCAGCGATCGCGCCAAGAGACTTGCTAATAAAGAACGCCTGTTTACTTAAAAAATGAAGGAATTGCTTAAAGCTAGAGCTCTATTACAGAGAAATCGGCCCTCAATTGAAATGGATAAGCATGCAACCTTTCGGGAGCATACACCCGAAAAGTGAAGAAGTTTCCTAAAATACGCCCAAACCCATGTATAAACACTTAAAATAATTCAAACCTATGGAGAGTATGATAGTTCACTCAGCTAAAGCTCCTCAAATCCAGTTAAAAGTCAAGACACGTGTAGATGGGTGTGGAGGTAGACCCGAAACTGGGATACGGATGCACGCTGCTGGTTGCGATCATGGAGTAAGGAGTTGGACCTATGTTAACGAAGATATTATACTCTGTCCTGTTGTCCAAACCGGGACGTAAGGGAAATGTTTGAGTCCTTTGAACTGCAACTGTGAAAGCTCATTTGATCAAATTGTGAAAAACTCGGCAGCCTCGGTGGGATTCGAACTCACGAAAACAAATGCACGGCTTGTGTACAGCTACCGCCTTAATCACCTGAACTACAAAGCCCTTACGGCAACCGTAAATTGGATCACATTTGGGCCAGGTTACCCGCCCAGCCAACTTCAACGTATGGAATTCATCAATGCGGATACAGCAAGCTGACTGTCCATATAGAATTTTCTGAGCAAACAATCTAAAATCCAACCGACGGCTACCAGACTTAGTTGATGGGCAATTCTGGCAGAATTAAATAACTAAATTGACTCAATTAGGAAAATCTCTGCGGACTCGGTGGGATTCAAACACACGGCGGCAGGGGCAATGTCTGAGTATGGCCAACGCTCTAGCCATCTGGGCTGCAAGGCCACACCAGCAGAGGTGAGATTAACCACGTTTGGGTCCGCTTATTGTATGAGAATAGATGGATTCCATAGATCACAGTTGTCTGGGTGGTTAACTTGACACGAATGTAACTAAACTCACGGCTCCAAGTGAGACCTCGTAGCTCAGGTGGTTAGAGCGCTGGCTGTACTCAAGCCTTGCCGATGCTGTCGTGGGCTCGAATCCCACAGAGACCACCTACTTTTTCACAATTGGGTCAAACGAATTAGTAAAATCGTCAAAAACACATTTTAATCGCAAAGGTTTTTGAAATGCTAGCAGGATGTTTCGTGTAATATATTATCTACAAGTTTACTAATACTACTTTCGCAGAACAAAAAGTAAGGAGCCTATAACCTTAAACCCTGAACAACAGAACACTCCTTCTCAAATGATAAAAAGACAATTAATTTGTTTAGAGGCACAACAACTTACATAAGAACAAGCTAAGAGTCAGGTTGTGATTGTTATTAGATGTCTTAAAACTTCCCCTCAATACAAGGTTTCAAGAAGTTATAAGTTAAAACAGAAGCAGGGCAGTGCGTTTTTGCATTCTTTTTATAAATTTTTTTACTAAATTTACGTGCCAGCAACCAAATTCATTCAAAAATACATCCGACTGCAGTACCAATTTTCTTTTATTGTGACACACAGTTGACTGGGAGGGCTTTCGTCCATAGGCCAACAAAATGCAATAATGCTCCACACTAAACCCCACTTAAGTAGTGCTTTATCGCTGAAGGAAACAGAGTTCGGCCAATGCATCATGCGTTTTGACGCGAAGATAGCAGCAAAGGGGCACAAACAATGAATATTCCTTGCATACCTACTAAAATGACCAAATTCTAACAGTATGGCAAGGTTGATTTTTTTAAAAAGCAGTTTTTCCTGTCTGTGCCCAGAAAATATATGGAAGGAAGTTGCTGAGGGAGGAGGAGGAGGAACAGTAATGCCATCTACACAACGGAGTATGAAAGTGGCCCTGCCCAGTCTGAAACAAGAAAGCAATGTGCACGTACTAGTTCGGGTTTTTTTGCAAAATGAAGGTAGTCGCATACCGAAAGAAATTTAGCAGCGCCTGCTTGTCCTGTAAATTGCATGACAGCAGCTGGTAGTAGTCCTCGTAGACTTGCAACAACTGGTGAAGGAGACTACAAGAAGGATAAAGATAACAAAAACACCAAAGGTAAGGAATACGTCGTAATTTGCAGATGAAGAGGACAAACTGAGTTATTTGATGGATGAAGAAAGTGCGGATTCAGGACCACGGAATTCCCACCAGAGGAGATAAAGTAGCTGAAGTCATAGAGCATGACCGGGGAGTGTTAATGACAAATATGGGAAGGCATTTCTGAAGCATTAGCCGCCATGCATCAGCGAGTTCCCAAACACCGGAAACCAGAGCGCCCCAGGACTTGGACAGCCTTCAGTGGATCGTTTGATACCTTCAAGCCTACGGATCCGTCAACTTTATATAACGAACACACTCTCTGCCAGCTGACGCCAAGAAAGGCGATCACTGACCTAAACAGAAGGTGGAAATGGAAATTTCCAGTTTGCCTAAGAGCTCTGGATCTAGAACAAATCACATTCTTAAACCAAAAAAGGGACCGACAAATTGGAGATAGTGGAATAAACATTTCATGTCGGAGAACGTCACACCAATTGAACTGCGCATCTCTCCGAGCTAGGCTGATAGAGGACAACGTATGTCATGAAATGCTGTGACCGAAACCTTGACGACTAGGAGAATATACATGAGCTGTTGTTATTTTTTGCTGCTCCCTGCGAAACGCAAAAAAATACTTTTCGCCGAGGTCGTATGTTTGCCTACGTTCGGCACTGGAGGAGCGTTAAACATCGGTTTACTCTGGAACTTAAATATATATTATTGTACCCACAAAGGGCAGATGAGGTCAGACATGAAATCCGTTTCAACAAATTGCATGTTCAGCGAACACGGAAGTCGGCAGTGGGAGGGTAGCCACGTGAGGCATTAGAAAGTATTTTAAAGGTTAGTAAGAGCACATTGTGACAGATTAAGGATGATACAACCGTGCTTAGAAATAAGCATTAAGACGAAATAACTTATAGGTGCAAGCAAAAATGCGAGTCCCTTGCAAGCTCAGATTTGCGTAAGGCTGTCTGGAAGCTGCTAATACGCCAGAAATCAGCATCCACGGCTTCCTTATCGTTTTTGACACTCTCCGCCTGCATATATAACTAACCATTAAGGGAATGTCTTCGAGAGTTCCAAACTGAGGCACAACAAAGGCACAAGGGTGCAAGCATGTAACCGGATCGGTCAACGCACTTCCCACTATAATGCATATTCCCGAATGCAACAGACAGTCCCGTTGCTCAGTGGTAGAGCACTGACCTACTTAACACTCGATGACCAAAGGCTCTGGGTTCGAAGCCTGGGTTACCCACACCATTTGAGATATGTCTAGCTGAAAACTGTCTTCGGCGTCTTTTTACAGTATCGGTCATTATGACACTACCCGCAAGGACTCCATATCGGGACAAGCATATTCTGCACTGTAACGAGATCGATGGGTGACCGCCCCCTCCCCCCCACAAAACTGATACATAAAACCGTAAGTCTAACTGACGAACCCATTGACACATGCAAGGGAGAGAAGGAACCTACTTGTCGCATCGCTCCTGACATTTTGCCAAATCTGAGATGCCGGCCGGAGGAGTAGGTCGCTTGACATAGCGGGGAGGATGAGCGTTGCGCCGAAGGTTTGTTTTGTTGAGCTGTCGAGCGGGTAGTTCAAAGGTAACGCCGGCGGAAGTCGATGAGCCGTCAGTCAGGGTGATATCTTCATCCTCCGACTCGCCCTCCTCACGCGCGCCCACACCCCTCCCTGCCTTCTCAGTCGTCACGGCGGCCCGCGAATCGGAGTCAGTGGCGTCAATGGCTGGATTGCTAGTAGCGTTCAAAAACTTACGGCCGATCCGCGGGGGAGTGGCGGTCGTATCACCGTGGCCTACCGCCAAAGGTAAGGGGGATTCAGTGCCACCATCGACCGAAGATGCGGCGGTGGAGTCAACACTACATTCCACAGGTGAGGGGGAGAAGTCGATATGGGCACCCACGTGATTTCGACGAATGCGCTCGCTCCAGTAGAGGCGCGTGCGTCGGAAACTGGACGACCGTGCCAGTTCCGGGGAATCTGTGAAGAAAATGCTACCAACGCCACCGCCATCATTGTGCGCAGCGCGGTAACCAGCGGCCCCACTCACGAGAGTTTGCTGCCGTTTTAGGCCCACGTTCGATTGGTTATTTTCTGATGAGACAAAGTAGGCATTATTGGTGTAAATTAATAAGATTGGAGGGGGGGGATGAGAGGCGGCAAGAAGAGAAGAAATATAGGCAAGAACGCAATGTGTGACCCAACTCAGGGAATAAAGGATGAGTCAGCGAGTAATATGAGACCGCTGTTAATAGGACTAAATGAAGAAAGGGAGAGCACCAACCAAATTCTAACCCTATCCCTTGTTTTCCTCAGGGTTAGCATTCGTTGCCTGGTTATTAGGCTCGTATAATAGTTTTGTTGCCCCGAAAAGTGTGCGGATAGCGAGATCTGGTGGCTTTAACTCATGTCAACTACTATGAGCGACACCATTCCTAGCTGACATGACCCACTTTTATTTGTACCCTCGAAAGGAGCAAGAATGAAGCCCACCCTATGCGATCTTTCATTATCAAAGTAAAACGGGTGCGTTTTGAAACTACCGCAGCGTCCTACTAATCGACACTCGGAAAGTTGGCATTTGACCCGATACTTCAGTCCTTCCACCGCCAACGAAATACTGTGTGGCCCTACTAACACGGCAACGAATGCTAACCCTAAAGAGCAAAACGGATAGAGTTATGTTTACGTTAGCATGTAGTTCAGTCGTGTAGTACACACTGACTTATATTTCGCGCAATATTTTCTTGTCGAACGTAAAATAAGAAGGAAAAATAACGAAGGGATGAGGATCGACGAAAACCCTCCACCATAGATGAACCTGGAAAGATGTACGATCTACATCGGCTTTCGCTCAAATCTGCAAACCCCAGACCGCTTCCTTAATCGCCTGGCTGATGCAGAGTTTGAGCAAGGGCATACAGTAGGTTTGCTATCTCACGCAATGTTAATCCAATCCTGAAATTTGTTTTCGATTCGAAAAGATTGCTGAGTAGAGATGTGGATAAGGAGACCTTGTATCGCAGCCTAAGCAGGACAAGGAGATAGGAACCACCTCGTCCGCTTAAAACAGGTTGGCTTACGGTAAAATTCTGGAAAGGTAAATATTCCCGTGTCTTAACGCGAACACTTACCCTAACATAAAACTAAACGGTAACCTTGATCTTAACTCTAGCCCTATTCTAATCGTAAACTCTACGGTGAATACGATAAAAACCTTAACCCTTCGCCTAATCATGACCCTAAACCCCAACTCTGACCTTAGCCTTAAGCTAAAACCTACCCAAAACAGTCACCTTACTCCTAAACATAATTTCCCGGAGCGTGGCACAAAGCCACATGAAGCGTTGGCGGTTCCTGTTCACGTGGCCTGTTTAGGCGGCCATACAAAGCATCCTTACCGAACTGTTTAGTTCAATTCAATTTTATTAAGGGAAAGTTAGGCAACATCTTTGAACTCCCCATTGATTTCAATGACATTGCAAAATAAAAAAGGCCGACAAATAATGGACGTTGGACAAAGGGTTATCTACAGGGCATCGGACGAAAAATGTTCTGATTATTATTACTAAAAATAAGGGCCAGTATGTTCTATAACGCGTAAATTGTGAATGGGGATAGGTTGAAGCAACTGTGTTAGTTTCTGATGTCGTGGTGGTATATATGGCTGTACTGGTCAAACTTTCGCTTAAAAGTGTCAAAGGATGGCGACATGATGTACGCAGGCAGAGCATTCCAGTCCTTAATCACTCTGTTGGAGAAGAAAAAACTTCTTGCGCCAGTCACACGTAGTTTGACAGGATGTCTTCTCAAAGTAGTGGCAGAAGCCAGCTCAAAGAAATCGCCGGACGCAAGGCAACAATCCTGACCCCACAGCATGCTTATATTAGGTCGCCACGTGGCTGTCTATAGTCCAGAGGAAACAGATAAAGTTTGGAAAATCGTGTCTCGTAAGGCAGGTAGTTTTGACCCCAAACAAGCTTGGTTGCACGTCTTTGGACCTTCTCAAGGATGCTGTGGTCATTAACAGACCACGGTCTCCAGGTTTGTATGGCAAATTCCAACTGTGGTCGCACGAACATCCCGAAGACCTTATTAAATCACACTTTGTCGAACTTTGCAAACGCCTGCCTCATTAGACACAAGCTTGACATGGCAGATTTTGCTTCTTTTGAGCAATGGAACGATGGCTTCAGTGAGGGCGTGATCCATACTCCTAGATCTTTCTGAGCCTCTACCTCTGGTAGCGGTGTGTGGTCAAGATAGTACATTCTCTGGTGCACGGAGCTGGTTCTGCCGATTCGCAGAATATTGGCACTTGGTAGCATTGAATGGGAGGAGCCAGTTGCTCGACCTGTGCAATACTCTCAATATATTTCAGCCATGGAAGGATGCCGGCTGTAAAATATGTCATATGCTCCACATTACCTGCGAGCCTTTACGAGACCCTATGTTAACTCACCCTAATAGTACATATAAAATTAAGGCTGGCATTACATGGAAATATACAGATTGTGCTTTGGAAACCCTGAATGCATTGTGTACCAGAACGTTGGGTTCAAAACTATTCAGGCATTTAGAATGTTTATTTTTCTAAAACTGAAAGGTACTCTTTCTTCAAATGTAAAAGTTGAAGCAGACGTACTTTGCTACGAGAAGAATATTTTATGCCTGTTTTCTATAAAATACAGAGCATATAAAATCAATGAGAAAATGTATATTACATAAGTAATCCTTTTTACAGAGTGTAGTTTTTAAGGCAGTCAAAAAGGCGTTTGTTCAAAAGCCGGAATCTGGCAGTGACTGCTGCACAATAATTAATATCATAACCCCACTTAAGCAATCATTTCCCATCACAAACACATTTCAGAACTTCAGCTAACAGTTAATGTATCAGTGTTGAGATTTCCTGACCATCTCTGATTACCAGTGACGAGAAGATCCAAATATAGTCGTACGGTGCCTTCCTCGCACTCTTCATAGGAACTCGGGGAGAGAGAAATTGGGATAGGAGGCCGAGGGAGAACATTCTACCGCGAAAGCTAAATCAACAGAGCTCCATAACTCAGAGGACATTTAAGCTGGGTAGAACCGCACTGCTTCCGACCTTGGCTACCAAGAGAATACAAGCAATCCCTCAAAAACACCTAAAGGAACGGCCAACCAACCTGGGCCTAAAGCGGTTGAGTTAGATAAGCAGGATTTGAAAATCGAAGTTACAAACACCAACCTTAGGCTTTCCAACTCCAAAACATCGAACGTCCCCTCCCTAGGGATATCGTTCACCTCAATCCCAGCATAGCGCGGCTGAGGAAAAAGCAGAAAGCAGCGTATACAGGTCACGCGCCTTATGTTCTTTATGGTTGACGGAAGGACTTGTAAGCATGACAAAAGATTTGGTAGAAAGTGAGCATGCTACTTTGAAAGGTTACGGTCAAAGCTAGTAGGATGTTCCCATCTGGAGAGCACACAGTCGAAAAAAAGCGTGGTAGAATGAGACCAGTGCTGGTCAAAGCATATATTCTTACAGGCCGAAATGCCTAGCAGCTCCGCTAGATCTGGCTGTAAACTGCCGAAGATGCCTTAGCACCGACCAGCAGAGCAGTCCACCCAAAAGTAGAACGAAAACTTACTTCCGTGAAGAAAGCCAGTCTCTTGCGACCGAGAAACTACCTGACGAGAAAAGTCAAGGGGACACAGAACGAGGACGCAAATCAGTATTCTGAACTAACCATGCGTAAATCAATAAGAAGTCTGAGGACGGTCCCTAGGGTGAACATGGACGGCATATCCTGTTGCTAAGCCAACGAAGGTGGAAGGGCAAAAAGATTGTCGGGTGGCAAATTCCAGTAACAAAAAGTATCCAGGGTCCCAAGTTAGCACTGAAAGATTAAGTATACTGAGAGGAAGATGAGCGGATGGGGGCAAAAGACAAGCATAACTTTTGGCAAAATATACAAGGATGCCACAGGTAAGCGAACAAGGGCACAATGAGCAGCTCAACGGTCTGTAACATACGCATAAGCTGCGACTTCACGACAGCAAAGGCATCCTTTATGAGTTTAGCCCAGGCTAGGACCTGATGTGGATGTGTGAAACAATTCTTCAGAGGCTCCGTGAGCACCTCCTGTAGGTGCAGCCAGGCAGTGAAAATAAAGTCTACGAGGCCCTCAGCATTTTGCACAGGCGTGTTCGGTGGCACCCGGAGGATGCGTGTGACGACGGCGATGAAACGGTTCTCATCGGGTGAGACGCCGACATCAAAGCTAAGGGAAGTACGCAACTTGGCAGAACCCGAGACTTTGCGCGGTTGGGACTGCTGCATCAGTACATTGCGCGTGCAAACCTTAATGATTTTCGACAGGGACTGCAGCATGCCTCCGTTGTCCAGGTAGTCGATCAACATTTCAAAAAGGCACTGAAACAAGCAGAAAGAGTGGAAAATAATCATTCTGACCAAAAGGTACTCCTCCCTACTATAATAAAAAAATTTTACTTGGAGACAATATTCCAGGCCCTGAATTAAGGGCCGAAAGCGCAGCAGTCACCGGTATAAAATACGGGGGTCTTCTGCTATGAATTCAAGCTCCTGACCGCAACATTCGCAGACGGTCGAACAGCACAGAGAACTAGATCCCCCCAAAATGATCGGCAAATAGATGGAGACTGCAATGGTAAGTTCTGGAAAGGGGTTTAGGCCTCCGGACTTTCTGATATCTGGATTGACATGGTTGCTTGCCTGTCAGGAAGGACGAAGACTATTGCCGTCCTAAGGATACAGTGATGGATTGCGAAAAAAATTGGCATTTAGTGAGAGAGCTGTCAAAGTATCAATTTCAGTCTCTCTTTCGATGACGCCCATCGTGTTCCAATAGCAAGAGAAACGTAAGAAGGCTGTAGATGGGGTCTAGTGCTGTGACCGAACCCGTATATGTGAACCGGGGTGTAGGGGTACTAGTTATGGGTAGCAACACATGGATAGCATTTGTTCGCTCCATTTGTCTCGTACAGGTGGTGAATGTTCCTGTGGCCGCCTCTAATTGTTACCCAACTGTCACCTGTGGCTTCTCGAAGTTGGATTCTTCCCAGCGGCCACACCCCGGGCAACCGTCACGACCGGCGGGCTAAACCAGGTAAGGGTCTCCGGTGTTGTGTGCGCGTCCACACCCGGTATGTCTGACTCCCGAACTTCCCACCTCCCCCCTCCCAAAAAGTCCTATGGTGGGGGCGACAGCAACCCCGTAGGCGGCCCAGGCTAACTCGGGTCGTTCTCCGACTAAAACAAATCCGTGACACATAGTGGAGTTCGGCAGCCGTCTGGGATGTCCAAATAGCCTTATTTAGGGACATCACTGCCTGCCTCCTCGCGGAGGAAGGGGCTAGAAAAGATGCCCTAAACAAATGCTGGGTCTAACATCTTCTGCTGCCCGCCGCGGTTAGCAGATCGCAAAATATGTGGTCGTAAAACTCAAACAAACAACAATACCCTCCGTCACAATCCCCCTTGTCATACCCTCCAGGCTGCTCGGGTGAGTCCACTACCAATAGCAGCCTGGAATGTTCGATTCCTTTTAGAAAATCCTAGGAGCAACCGGCCGGAAAGGAGGACGGCGCTAGTCACTCGGGAACTTGCACGCTACAAAGTGGACATTGCTGCTCTCAGCGAGACCAGATTCTCTGAGCAGGGTCAGCTGGAGGAGTTGGGGGCCGGCTACGCCTTCTTCTGGAGCGGCCGGCCAAAGGCAGAGCGACGCGACGCTGGTGTTGCCTTTGCCATCCGGAACGACATCGTGGGACGTCTGCCCTGTGTGCCGCAGGGTATCAATGATCGCCTGATGAACCTCGGCCGGCCTCTTCGGGGAGACCAGTACGTCGCCATCATCAGCGCCTACGCTCCCCCAATGACGAGCTCTGATGCGGCGAAGGACAAATTCAACGAGGAACTGCACGCCCTGCTGGCGACTGTGTCGAAGGTGGACAAGTTAATTTACCTTGGTGACTTCAACGCCCGCGTTGAGACGGACCACGCTGCCTGGCAGGGCGTGCTGGGTCACCACGGTTTCGGTAGCTGTAACGATAATGGCCTCTGTCTTCTGCAAACTAGTGCAGAACACCGTCTCCTGCTGACCAACACATTTTCCGCCTTCCGACGCGGGAGAAGGCCACGTGGATGCAACCTCGGTCGCGGCGCTGGCAGCTGCTGGACAATTTTCTCGTCCGGAGGCGAGACCGATAGGACGTGCTGGTAACGAAGGCGATCGGCGATGTCGGATGCCTGGATGATCCGAAAGGCTGAGGGGATCCAGGGGTATGCGGACCGGAATGAAATGAAAAACTTCTTCAAAGCCATCAAGGCCATCTACGGCCCGTGCATCAAGGGGACCGCACCACTGCTCAGCTCTGACGGCACAACACTGCTAACAGAGAAATCGAATATTGTGAAGCGCTGGGTCGAGCACTTCAGAAGTGTCCTTAATTGCTCATCAGTCATCTCCGATGCTGCCATTGACCGGCTCCCTCAAGTGGACACGAACAATGACCTGGATCTGCCGCCTTCCCTACCAGAAACCATCCGGGCCGTGCAGCAGATTTCCCGCGGTAAAGCACCGGGATCCGACGCAATCCCACCGGAAGTCTTCAAGCACGGTGGGCCCCGGCTGATGGCATAACTCACAACACTCTTCCAGGAGATGTGGCGCCAAGGACAAGTTCCTCAGGATTTCAAAGACGCGACCATCGTCCATCTTTACAAATGGAAGGGGAACTGGCAACTCTGTGATAACCACAGAGGCATATCGTTGCTCAACATCGCCAGGAAGATCTTCGCCCGTATCCTTCTCAATCGTCTGAACGGTCACCTAGAGCAGGGCCTGCACCCGGAAAGCAAATGTGGCTTCCGCCGACATCACGGAACAACTGGCATGATCTTTGCCGCCCGCCAGCTACAAGAGAAGTGCCAGGAGATGCGAACTCACCTATACACTACATTCGTGGATCTAACGAAAGCCTTTGACACGGTGAATCGCGACGGACTGTGAAAAGCCATGCAGAAATTTGGCTGTCCTGAGCGGTTCACGCACATGGTGCTTCAGCTTCATGACGGGATGACGGCGCGCGTCACTGACAACGGGACGGTATCCGAAGCATTCGCAGTGACCAATGGAGTGAAGCAGGGCTGCGTATTGACCCCCACCCTGATCAGTCTCATGTTCTCTGCTATGCTGATGGACGCCTACCGTAATGAGCACTGTGAGACCCGCATCGCCTATAGAACTGACGGACACCTTCTCAACAGTCGGCGTATACATGCCCCAACGCGCGTGTCCAAGACTACAGTCAATCACATGCTTGGAAGGTTGCCAACTGACGGGATAACTCGGACCGCGTGTTCAGGCCAATGTGTGTTTTGTGTGTAGTGGCTGACTGAGAGTCAGATTGCAATGGCTCCTTCTTAATGTGGCCTTTATGGCACTCCCACTCCGTGAGATCCGAGCCAGGGGTTCTGGTACACCCAGGGGCGGCATCGGCCGCGCCAGCCACCTGCGCCCTCTCCCATCTCCGGTCTTCTTGACACCGGGCTCAGGTGGGGGAGGAGGAGAGAGTGCGTTAGCTGCAGCGCAAGACTACTATTACTTAAAACTAATTCACGCGCAAGTCACCGTCCCTGCACCACCTTGCGTGGAGCATACGGTGGACCTCGTCGAAATCGACGGTCGAACTGTCGTCTTTATATGTGTACCGAACTTTTTGCTGATGAGTTTTGGATATCACGGAAGAGAGTCAGGGTATGACGGGTCAGTGACGATAAAACGGCTGAAATGTTTAATTCAGCCTGCGTTGCCTTCATCAGCACGCATCATGAGTCGGCTTTAAAAAAGGCAGCCATTTCATTTGATATCACCACGATGTTAGACTCAAACTAAACACCAACGTATGCTGGAAGAGAAAAAGTGGTTGAGCCAATGCAGAGGTAACTTTCCTCACGTTAATCCAGACCTAATTTTCTTCATTATCATCAATCTCATGGGGTTGTTAAACCACCACTAGGGTGCAGCAGTTTCAGCTCGAAAACTGCCAAGTGACGGGAGAGCTGGGTCTCTCAACAAACGGTAGGGCAGGGTTCAATGACTTCTTTTCAGTGGAACAGTTACGTCAGCTTGCACGAGATAAGCAGGAAGGGATAAGTATAAGCGGATGTGAGTTTTGGCAAGTTAATCACAGCGCCCAAACCCGCCTCCGGTAGTCTGGGATTGTTCTGTCCGTACAAAGTAGAGGTTGCGAAAGTGAGAGGCTAAAACAACCTCTGTAGGTGGTAGAGCCCACAATAATCACGATGGACGAAATAAATTCTGTACGTTAAGTAGTGCTTACTGATAAACGTACAAATGCTATGAACGGCACACTAAGGATAGCATGCAAAGCCTTGCGAATACGATATGGCGACAGGAGGATAGGCGTTGAAGCAAAGCTCAAAAATCGGTCTAACAGACCCTGTTGAAAATCTATAGAATACAAGACGGAAATAAACATCAAACGAACACACAACTCAAAATATAAGGAATGCAAAGAGACGAAAGCGCGTGAGATGGCACCAGCGCCGGCAAGATGCCTAACCTCAATCACATCGCGTTCGTCACGGTCCTGTGAGGATTGGCTGTCACTGCGTCTGAAGGAGTCTAGGGGGCTCGATCGAGACGGACTCTGCGGTTCGGGCTGAGGAGTGGGAGGAGCGATAATGGGGAGATGGACCACCTCCTGTACTCGGCGGACCCAGCTGTTCAGGATAGTCTCCTTCTCATGGTTAAGAGCAGTTATTAGCTGATGTCGGGCTTCCGCTGTCTAGAGAGAGAGAGAGGAGGCAGAGGGCCGTATGAAAGGGCGCATTCACAACAGGTCAAAGGACTGGTCACCAAAGATGAAGACTCTGATAATACCTCTGACCCCAAATGAGCCAGGAAAATGAGAGCAGTTTTGAAATACAGTTGAAGTATATGGAGTATGCATCTGCAATACAAGGGAAAACTTGCGCTCACCATGCTATTGGGCACATCATAGTTCACAACGATCAAACTGTCCTTGAATGAAGAGGGCTGTTTGTTAGTCCCTCTTGTCTATGCCCTCCCACCATAACCAAATTTTGCTTCGGCTTTCAAGCAACTATTCCTCTTCCGATTTCATATGGAAATAAACCTACCCATAATTTATTGAACTGTAAAAGGATAGCGCGGAAAAATCTAAAGCGAGGAACAAAGAAAGTAATGAGAGATGAGAAAGCATAGAGGTGAGAAATAAAGTTTCCCGAACGACTTCGCCCTGAAATAACCCTTTGGCGCTCCGATCGCTACGAAAAAGCTTTAGAAGACCCACACATTTTGGCCCTCAAGCGAACCCAAATAAACCTCGTAGGAGCAAGTAAAACTGAGGCATGCTCAGAAGACCTAAGTGAACAAATGGGTTAGCATACAGTATACTGAGAGAAACATCAGCTACTGGTCAAAAGAACCCTCAGGCCACTGGCGCCAACCCACCGATTTGAGCATGTTGAAGTTGTCGGCCCCGGCACCAATGCTGCTGGACAGGGGAGAGGGATTTCTGCTGGAGCCGAAAAATACGCCTGCCCGGGGGGAATACACTCCGTCAGTGTCCGGGTTCCCAGGTGCAGAATATTTGCCTCCGCGATCCGGAGAGCAGTAACTTTCAGCACCGGGCGAATCCAGTCCGCGGGGATCTGGAGTGCTGGGGCTGCCACTTTCGAATCGACTAGAGAAACTTGCCACACGTGCAGTCTCATTGAGTTCGTTGGAGGATAAACGACCCGGAACCTCGAGTCGGGGCAACAGCTCACCGCTGCGACGCACAGCTGATCCATTCCGGCCGCCGGGTATTCGCCCAGGCCTTGAGGAAGGGTCGAAGTCCACAGGTGAAGTTGAACCAACACCGTTCATAGCCAGACCTGATATCAAGGCAGGGAGAAAAGTAGAGTGAACAAAAAATTAAAAAATTAATAAAAACTAGCGCTAGTGAACTGAACGGGTGCCGCGCGGTTTAAATTTTCTAGCAGCAAGAAGACCGATTTTAATCGAGTCTTTGTACTGAAACAGTCCACAGACATTAATTGGTTCAAATTATTGAATAAATTAATTGAATCTTCCGTCCAGTTGCCTTCGATACTCTCACAGTTTGACCAGGGGAGTTCTCCAAATCGAGCTCTGTCGGAAATCTTGGCCTACACAACCGACCAGTCCAGTCCATTCTCCAACGGCTCTCCAGGGTTTCTGAGGGCTTTTATTCGACTAGGACAGCTCTCCAAATAGAGCAACCTGCCGGAAATCTTGGCTTGGTCTACACAAACTACCAGTCCAATCCAGGCTCTAACTGCTCATCAGGCTTTCTGAGGAGTATCTACAAAACAGGCTGAGTCGTTCATTATCCATATTCTGTCTGACTGATTGTGAAATTTATATCGAGTAACTCGTTATAAAAAACACTTTTAACAACTTCCACTAGCAGATGTAGTTAAGAACGTTCGAGGGATTTCATTAATTTTCAAAAAAGGCGGAGTAGATAATTTATATACTGCTTGTGTAAAACCGCTGGTAGTGTAAACCTACACCTAGCCACCCGTTAATTCTTAAGTCACCACAAGAATTCAAAAAGTCATGATGCAAGCCGGAATTGAACCCACGACCACCAACGCGATGGCGACGCTCGCTAACCACTCGACCACCTCAGCACGGCGGCGGGCGCTCTCTCAAATTAATATGCACGCTATTGATGACACTGCCATTTGTGGAGGCTGTCAGAAACTGTCCATCAAGCTTAACCAGCTCGAGGATGAGATAAGGCAAATAAAATCTGCGCTAAATGGCACCTCTAAAGCAGTAGATGCCACTCAGGAGTCCACTGAGCGACTTACCAGGAGCAAAACCAGTAATACTCGTTCAAAGGGTATCCCAACAACAACTTGGACAGCTTCTACGGCTACCGAACAACACGTAACAATGGCGTTGGACAAAAACAGTCCACCTAAAACAAAAAAGCCGTCCAAAACGCAAAACTGACACCAAGAAGGAAAAAGCCAATGGACAACCGACTTCGGGAGATTCCTAAAAAAAGCTCGAACACGGGGCTTTGACCAATGCCTTGTCCTCCACAGGAAATACTGAGATTCTCACACCAAGCACAAGCAGTGGAATTGATTCCCCAACCGAAACTACCACCTGCGATTCAAAATCGTCGAACCCGTGGAATTCGCCGAAACCACAAAAACCGGATCAGAGCCAGCACATAGCCAATCAGCATCCGCTCGATCGTCACCAGTGCGCAACGTTAAACCTTCCCACCAGATAGTGGAAGACAGCGTCGTAGGTACAAAAAATGCCACGAACAAAAAAAGTTTCATAATACAGGGACTACCTGAATCAACAGCTACCACTCCCGTAGACCGATATTCTGAAGACATGAACCACTTTCATGAACTCCTGAACAATATGCTGGAACCTAATACGTCGATTGAACTGGAAAAAGCCTTCCTCCTTGGAAAACGGCCCGAAAGCCAATCTGAATCAACACGTCCTAGGCCTCTAAAAGTTATCTTGACCAGTAGCCAGGAAGCCATTCTCATTCTGTCTAAGCACTTTAAGTTAAAAAACTGAACCCTGGAGTTTTTTTTCAACAGGACTTCTCACCTGCGGAGCGGAACAAACGCCATCAACTTTTCATCGAACTAAGACGGCGGCTCAGCGAGGGGGAAACAAATTTGGTTATCTACAACAACCAAGTGATCCATCGACCATTGTTATCCCCAAGGAGAGGCTCGTTCTGGATTACCACGCAGTTGGCCCAGTAAATAGGGGCTCGCGCCCGACTGTTAGCACTTTCCGAGCAAACCGAAAACTAACATTCCTGTGCACTAATGCACAGAGTATATTATCGAAGCTCGACGAGCTTAAGATTTATGTCTGCGATCGATCTCCAGATATAATTTCCGTAACAGAAACTTGGTTGTCCCAACACGTAGACGACCGGGAGGTAACTATGACTGGCTACCAACTTTTTAGAAAAGACAGGAAAGAGCGTCAAGGAGACGGAGTACTCACATACGTGAAAAGCGAACTTACAGTTTTAGACAAAACTTATAAACTCGCGTCTACTTCCGAGGCGATATGGCTATCCATAAAAGTGCCAGGAACATCAAGTCTAGATGTCCTGACAGTCTACCGCCCACCGAGAAGAGACCCCGTAGCCGATGCTTACCTGCTAGGGGAGCTTGAAAAGATTGCTACACGGTTGGATATCCTGATCATGGATGACGTCAATGCGCCTCACATTTACTGGAGCTCGACCTGCGCACATAGTTCTGACCTAGCCTTTGACGGTTGTCTTCTGAGCACGACGCTTAAGCTACTTCTCAAACAGCACGTCACTTTTCCAACAAGGGTGTGCGAAGGACAACAGGCCAGTTGCCTGGACCTAGTTCTCACGAAGTCGCACGACAGCATCGACGAAGTGTCATGTCTACCGCCGCTAGGTAAAAGTGACCACGTAGTACTGCGATGGGAGTACTCACTATTTTCTATACCAGCAAGACCCACAACAATCAGAAGGAATATATGGCAAGGCGATTTCGGTGGAATGAGGGCCGAACTAATGTGCACTCAGTGGGAACCTTTATTCTTTGGAAACATAACTGAGGACTGTGAAACGTTCCGGGACATACTACAGAGGCTCATCGAAAATCAATGTCCGATTTTGAGAAAAAGGTTAACCAACAGACTGCGATGGCTTACGCAGGCCTTAAAAATCGAAGTTAACTAAAAGCGGAGATTGTGGATAAAATCGCTTATGGACGGAACTCCTGCATCTCTAAATGCGTACAAAATTCAGAGAAATCGGGTCAAGGGGCCTTATTGTTAGAACAAGACAGGCTTTAGAAGTGGACTTGCTGAACCGGGCCACCGTGAACCCGAAACTGTTTTACGGTTACCTCAGGCAGAATACACGGAACAAGGATCCGATACCCCTGCTGAGGACCACCGAGGGCATAGACCTTACTGAAGACGGTGCGAAGGCTGATAATCTTTCGGAATTTTTCCAGTCTGTTTTCACAAAGGAAACGAGAAACGATTACCCTACCGATGGCTTCGAAATGGATACAATAGTCGAGACTGTTCATTTCACCGAGACTACTGTCCTCAAGGAACTTTTGGGGTTAAAGGAATCTAAGTCACCGGGTCCCGATGAAGTACCTGCCATGCTGTTGAAAGAGCTCGCGAGAGAGTTGGCAAAACCACTCTCTACGCTTTCCCAACCATCCTTCCAGACCGGAAGTCTACCAGCCGACTGGAAATCCGCATGGATTACGCCGATTTAAAGGGTGGAAGCCGGGTCTCTGCAAACAATTATCGACCGGTCAGGCTAACTTCAGTTTAATGTAAACTCATGGAAAAATAATTAAGCAACAACTAATGCAGTTCCTAGAACATAACAATCTGGTATCCGAGGTCCAGAACGGTTTCCGTAGAGGTAGATCCTGCGTCACAAATTTGCTCTACTGTTTAGAACGTTGAACTGAAGCGGTCGATAGAGGAAATACGGTGCACGCAGTCTATTTCGACTTCAAAAAGGCTTTTGATAGCGTGCCGCACCACCGCCTTCTTTATAAACTCAACCGCATAGGCGTAAGAAGTAGACTTCTGACATGGATAGAAAACTTCTTAACTGGCCGCTCACAAACTGTCCATATCAGCGACAAACAGTTGACCAAGGTTGAGGTTGAGAGTGGTGTTCCCCAAGGCTCTGTTCTCAGCCCTATTTTGTTCATTGTCTACATCAACGATTGTGCCAACGAACTGGACTGCGATATTGCCATGTTTGCCGATGATCTCAAACTTTGGCGCGTCATTCAAACTGCGGGTGACGAAGAGAACTTGCAGGCAAACTTAAATCGACTCCAGAAATGGTCAAATGACTGGCTCTTGCTGTTTAATGAGAGCAAGTGCAACATCATACGAGTCGGGAAAAGCAATCCTTAGAACCGTATGGTTTACAGTCTGAATGGCATTCCATTGAACGAAGTGGATGCACAAAAGGATCTGGGAGTCTGGATCACGCCCTCGCTTAAACCCTCTCTACATTGCGCAAAGGTAGCGAAGTCAGCCATGTCGATTCTGTACTTCGTTAAACGAGCTTTCGCAGCCTTTAATACCGACTGCTTCGCTTAAGTCTTCAGAACATTCGTGCG
The DNA here is from genome assembly GCA_017591395.1 of Schistocephalus solidus. Classification (NCBI taxonomy): domain Eukaryota; kingdom Metazoa; phylum Platyhelminthes; class Cestoda; order Diphyllobothriidea; family Diphyllobothriidae; genus Schistocephalus; species Schistocephalus solidus. Next base: position 35,371 of record WEDG01005919.1, read on the forward strand.
GCCGCAGTTGGAGTCCGCTATCCAAGCTTGGAGACCCTGGGCGGCGAAGGACATCAACATCCTCGAAAAGGTCCAAAGGCGAGCAACGAAACTTGTCCTTGGACATGGCTCACAGCCTTATGAAACACGGCTATCGAATCTCAATCTCTTTCCGTTGCGCTATAGACAGCTTCGGAGGGACCTGATACTAAAATTCCGCATACTACGCGTCCAGGACTGTTGTTTCGTCCCAGGTGATTTCTTCGAGTTAGCAACAACAACGAACTTGAGAGGTCATCCTCTCAAATTACGAGTGACTGGAGCAAGGCTAGACACTCGGAAGTACCTCTTCTCCAAAAGAGTAGTCGAAGCTTGGAATATTCTTCCTCTGGATGTTGTTATGTGGGACTCCTTGGAGGTTTTAAAGCGAAAGTTAGATCGATATAATGGTCGCGCTAAAACACGAACTGAAAGCTGCAAGAATGACGTCAGCAAAAATGTATTTATGATACTACTATCTATATTTGAGTAACATTTATTTGTTTTTGTTATTTTCGTTTGAGGTCATGCACTCTCCCATAATTCCCATGCTGGGGTCCTCGAGGTCTTCGGTGCTTAATTATTTGCACACCTTGATGACACCGTGAGTGTTCGCATCAGCTGGACCTGGCAGCCGTCGCCAATGAGGTGTATGAACGTTCTCCCTTGGTTCGAACCGCAATGGACCGCGGATGATCTGGGCACATATTTCCGCCTTTGAAATCCCTCAACGGACTCTGCAATCAGCAAGGGAGCATCTGGCTGATTCATGTGACCTCCGTAATGCCCCACGTTCGACCCCTCCCCCCAAGGGCGACAGTTTTTTTCTCCTAAATATCACCGGGAGTTTTTTCCACTGTCTGCTCTTTTCAACTATGTTACACTATGTTGGCCATGCTAACATATCGAGATACTATTTTTTTCATACCACAACTCGCATGTACAAATAGGGAATTCAAAGGTGACTCACCTACATCTCCCTCAAACATACTGATACTGAATACTAATACTTGTAGAGGACATCTGGAAGTGTGCAAAAAAACCCGACTGAATTAAAAGGGCTTTCTCGACAGAAAACACATGAGCGATGCCCTTGAGTTGACAAATTCAGTTGAGTAAGGAAGCAGCGATGAGCAATGCTGTAATCGTTGCATGCAGTTGGAATGAAGATCACAGTTCTCAGTAGGCAAAAATAATCCGGTATCGCAGAGGAGGAAGAATAGATCCCAAATGCAACATCGAAAAATCAGAAATTCACTGCACGCAAGCAAGCGTTACTGGAGTATTGTGACAGCTATCACACTGCCTACCAATTTTACGTAAATTGAGGGTTAAAGACTCTTGTTCAGAGTGAATGACTGAAATCGGGTTCAAAGCGGCTGGGGAACCGACGGGTGTATGGGACGCGAGACGGGGTCAAGGGCTGCCGACTGACAGGGTAGCGCGATCCCCTTCAGCTCAAGTGCTCATTTTGAAGAGGCCTTTTATAATACACTCGAGCTATGAGACTTGAGCTACTCTCAGTGAATGCCTGGTACACATCTGCGGAGACTAGGTCAAGTGTGTCACGCAAAGACGGGCTGTTTAGTTTCGTCAGTCACTGCGCCCCAGTCCACCACTAATTGTCCAGACGTTGCTATACCAACATAGCTGGTTGGGTGAGGGAACAGAGCAAGAGAGATAAGCAGATGCTGTAAAAGTTCGTCTCAATATAAACTGATTTACGCGCAAGTCACCGCCTTGCACCTACCACATCGTGGGGCACACAGTTAACATCACCGTTTGCGATGATCGAAAGACCGACCAATCGTAACCAAAATTTTGGCCGATTAAGTTAACCTTGGAAGAAGAGGTAGATTGACTTGTGACACTGTGAGGATCTCGACACCAGTGACTCCGACCCCAACGGATAAAAGAACAGAAGAATGCTAATAACATACATGTTGGGGCTCCGCCATCAACAGAGAACTTCAATTGCGCAGTTTCCCTATGCTTACTTATTACTGACTGGTGCTCGATGGGTCTAGTCTAGACGACCTCAGCTCTAATGAAATGACTTGAGAAGTTTCCGCCCATGTTCGGGCTCAACAGCCGTCCAGATTGTGTTATTGAGTTGCTTTAATGGAACTTAACAGGAAGACAGGGGTGAAAAGAAAACGTACGTTATGACACTCTCACTATCTCAGTGCTGTCACCAGGTCATAGGATATTTTATGGGTCAACGGGTGTACCAGGTCTCAGCCTCCCGCGTCCGTCAGTACTTTCATCTGGGGGCTTATTCACCGAACTTATAAGTGTCGTCAAATCCGCAATTAACATTTTTTAAAGGTTTATCCATTATCTGCCAACACTGGAAGGGCCGGATATGCGAAAGCGAGACTAACACAAACAGCCATCTTTCATCAGATAGTGAACTAGTGACATGGTTGATGGATACTTCCAACTGACGATGGGTAGCATACGAAATAGTTTAATGTGAAGTTAGCTTCAAGGCCTCTGATAAAAGCTACTTTTATCAATATACATAAATACGGAAACATCCGAATCAAGCGGAAGTGACATTTTGCTTATTCTACTCCAATTTAAAAGACATCGACTGCTGAGTTGGGTTCGAAAAACTTTAAAAAAAACGGAAAGGCAAAACATCGTCCACCTGGAAGGGTTGCACTTGCGGGAGCCTGAGGAGTTGAATGCCGTTCTCTTGGCTCCTGAGACAGATGCCTACGTGGAACATAAAAAACAACAACGATGAATATTCATCACGTGTACAAAATGGAGAGTAGTTTAGTCCGAAGGGCGCAAATGAAAGCCTCCTGAAATAAACAAGGAGACTGCCTTTGAGAGGCAAAAAACTCGCAATGAGGCAGAAAAGGAACAACCAATAAAGAGGGGTTTCATCAACAGCCACAATGCCTTGCTTAATTTTCAAGGATATCAATGCGCAAACTTCGGAACAAACCCTAACAGGCTCGGCCCAAAATTTGCTATGAATATGAAATTCATCAGCCACTGCGGAATAAACGCGGATTATTCACAAGCCGCCAACAAGCATTCAGTATTATAAACTACGTAATTATATTTAGCTAGTACTTGTACTGTCAGCATGATAAATAATTACGTGACTGAACGCAAGCCAAGCAGATTACGGCATCCGAGCTCTCGCAGTGAGTCATGGCAAATGTCTACAGTCAGAGAAAAACTGTGTTCATTGATCTACCCTCGGGCAGTCCCTATCGGTAACGGAATATGAATACTTCATGATGGTGAATAAGTTCAAAAGTGGTCGCTTCAGTCCGTAGTACTTATTCACTGGTGAGTGATCCTCGCTGTGCGACCCCCGCAAGGGGCTCGTATGTTTTATCTCTATGGGCAGAAGGAGGAACGCCCGTAGTCTGGCCTGCAACGGTCCCAGATGGCAGAGCGCCACGTACACGTAACCTTCAGGAATCGACGACTCGGTGATAAACTTAACCACTCCAGAAGTGAACGCGGCAGATACTTTGGCATAAGACCAGCCTCAAGCGGCCTGCTGGCGAGACGCAGAGGAAGAGATAACTAAAAGGTGGGCCACGTTCAAGGAATCGCCTAAGGTAGGCCAGGTGGCCAGGGTGTGTTCTGACTGACCTAAAGAGGGCATTAACTACGCAGAATGGAGTACCCCTATGCACCTAGTATACACTGCAATGCAAGTTTTGCAGTAAGAAGCCCACTCCGTCACGAGTAAACAACAGTACGGAGGAAGGACATGATAGAAGACGAAGAACAAAACGTGTGAATGCAGTAAATGGAAGCAACCTTGTTGAAACGAGGCCTACGTTAGCAGACCTGCAGGGAGATCAAAAAGTAAATACGTCCGACTGGAGTATGATAAAAGAGTGCCGAATAAGAAAAAACTGAGACATCAAAGAGTACAGCAAACGTCGTTAAACTTTAACGTGTCAGGTAGACTCAGAAAGACAAAACACGGGCCAGTAAAAAGCACAGCACAGTATGGTGACCGCGAGAACCCAACCTCCCCACAGCAAGGTAACAACATAAATGCATGCACGTTGAAAGTGAAAATGAGAAGACTGACAAGCGCGCACCGGAAAGAGGGGGAGGGGTTGTTTTATCTGGTAGAGGAGTAGAAAAATGGTTAGTACGCCTCCAATAAACCATGCGCAACCTGGGGATGCCATTGAAAACAGAGACCAATGATGCTGATGAGAATAATGCAACAAAATATATTTAGTCAGTACCACACCGGAGGCGCATACAGCATAAACTGATTGCAGTGTTAGAGGCTACATCGGCACACAGACGGGAGAGAAGGGGAGCGCAGCAAATAAGTTTTTAAGTTCAATGGAGTTTCGTCTAATGAGAAGGTTTTGGAAAATATGTCAGAATGAACACGATTACAGTGCTAACTTTATCGTCCTTCACCGAAACCGAACGACCACCTCACGTAATTTAAGGCCTACACGAGAAGTAGCCAACAGCAACTGAGCAACAGAGCGTAACAAAAATCAACTGCAAAGGGCCTAGCCCAGCCTCGGCGGGACAATTTGTTTAGTGAGGCGAATTTTCACATCGAAGCATCTAAATTTAACAGGAACCTTTCCGCCCACAAGCTGACGTGTTCAAAAGCCGCCAAATACACGCCCCCCGAGAAAACTGCCGACGTCAGAAAACGCAACGGACTGAAGGTAGCGATTGCAGTACCGGGTACGAGCAGGAAACAAGGAGATCAATGCGCCGGCAGACGGGTCACTTCCATCGAGGGCTAGAGCATGGGTCTCCGACACTGAGACTGTGCAATGGATTGACATGTCTGGTATGCCTCCGTCAATTAGGTCTTGTACAAATGGTCAGAAAGACCGTTCTGATGAGTTACTGACAAAGGAACAAAAAAACATGGGTTGGAGACTGCGATAACGAACGCCAAGGTCGAACGAAGATACTAAGTGATGAAAATAAAATTATGAAGATGGGCAAAATGAGGGGTAAGCGAGCAGAAACCAAATACGCGACGCGGCTAGCTTTATAAGAATGCTATCCCTGCAACGTGGGTTTGGCCGGGTGAGCTTCGCCGCATCTTCCGTAACAATAGTGAGAAATACATCACTCGCAAACCAGACTCGAACAGAAGAATGAAAAGGCTACCGGGCATGAAGCAAGATGCATTAACGAGCTACGCCTGGGTACGTGCATTTAGCGCGGATGGGGGGGGGGGGAAGAGGGGGAGCGTGATAAGTGACGTGGCTGTTAGCCAAAGAACCACATTTCGGAATGGGCGGAGGGGGCAGAACTTTCATTCTACGAGACTTACAATCCACTGAGTTGCAAAGACCGCCTGTGTCTACTGAAGGAAAAGGAACGAGACGTTAAACGTTCCTCGGAAAACGAAGATTGTGAATAGAAAAAGCGATCAAATTAAGTTGGTCATACTCTTTTAGGCAGAATGTCGTATTTTGAGGCACAGTACTGCCTCCAAAAAGGGCACCAAATAAAGTGGCCGGCTGAATACAAGCAATGTGAATTGAGAGAATTATGGTAGATGTCAGAATGGGTGCTGAAGTTTTGCCTCCAATGCCACAGAAGACAAACACACCAAGGGGGATGCTTTGATAGCAGCTATCTAACCTGGTCTAAAACCTGGGGTTCGGCAGAGATGAGGCTAAATGCTGACCCAGTAAGCGCGCAATATAAGGGTGGAATAGCACGAATATGCCATCGTGCAACAACACATAACTAAGAAATGCTGGAACGTAGGTTCTGCGTTAGTCGAGAGATAGTGGAAATAAAAGGACCCAGTGCAATTAAATACAACCAGGAAAGAGACGAGAAGTATAAAAAACACAGATAAGAGCTTACGCAAACATCTACAGTAACCGTTTTAAAACAACATGACTATCCAAACTGGTGAGTATCGATATTTCGAGGAAGCTGAACTCTGTCCGAACTGGCCCTTAAATTTAACTAAAAAAATTAACAGGATGATTTCGTGTGTAACTGGTCGAGATGGTCGAGGTTGTGATATAATTTCGCAACTGATCATAAAAGATAACAGATATTTCAGCGAAAATCCCACCAGAAGAATTCATTTACCGTTGCCAAAATTGGGAATGTTGCAGAAGGATCTTTGCATCAGACAGATCGACTTGAAGAGTGGTGGAAGGCAAATCCTGCCCAAACGGATGTAACAAAAGCTTAACGTCTAAAAATTTCAGACGATCCTGGAAGTTAAAACCACAGGCAGACGGGACAAACATTTACGGCCCCGACAGATCTCGGCTAATCAAAGGATGATCGCCAGATTGGAAGTTTTAAACGCATTTAAAAAAGCAGGAGCCAATTTTATAGACCGATGTTAACTGTGGTTACATGGAATTCGGCTTGCTCGATCGGGTGCACCATAAATGTCATATGTATATTTTTAAAATCCGAATGCCAGCCAGATTTAACGCACTTTAGGGTCCCTTCAACAAATACTGCACTAGCAGCCAAGGCGACGCAAGCAAGATGGAAACCAGGGGGCAGACCGGAACAGAAGGGTTTCGAGACTGCATGTGAGGAGCGGAACGGGCCAGTTTTTTCACCATACACGCTGCACATGGAGAATCCGACTGAGATTAACTTGGTTTTGTAAACAAAGTTAGAAGGTCAAAGGTCAAGCACCAACAGAACGAATTAGGAGGCGCACGCGTGCACATGCTTTATGCGAATTAATGCCTACTGATGAATAGTGAGTAAGCAGAAAGATATCACCAAATTGATCGATGACAGAGCAACTCCAAAAGAGGAGACACACGGGTAATTGCAGGATGTGGTAAGCAGGATGCGACAACAAAACACGATAACGAATGATTAATACTAGCATCTTTTCTTCCCGAAAAGGCTCTTCCTCTCTGTTACCCCGTGGAAGGAACACGTATGCCCGTCTGTGTGCAGGTGTTGCTGTTAGGGATGATGTGCAAATCACAAAACCAAAAGCAAGGCGATATCATGATTTTGCATTGGCGTTATGTTCAATAAATAACTCTTAGTGTGCATACTCGGTACAGACGTACAACTCATTTACCTTGACGCTTTTTGCTTGAGAAACTGACTCTGAAGCCTACCGAAACGGTTAAGAAAACTGGAATGGAATAAAAACAAGCCTGTGGCGGTCTACAAACGTATGGGGAAAATGAAGGCAATAAGTTGATGCAGGGGGCTACAGAACCACTGGGAAACACGTCAGTCATGACATTCAGCACGAAAAGAATCTCGCTACACCAAGAGGAGACGAGCAATATAGAAGTGACAGGCGAGTAAAGGCAGAAAATAAGAAATTCCCGAAACTTACCGTTGCAAGACAGTTGGATTTCTTTGTGGAGGTGCTTCAGCTAAAAATAAGAGATTCGAAAACATTTAAACTGTCAGACGGAAGGAGTTCCGGAAAACTAATAAACACAAGATCATTTACTCGGGACAGTTGACCGAGTGTCCGAAACGGCTTCCTTATGTAGCTTCCACGGAAAAATTCTCACGGTAGACGTAAACTGTATGCGACAGCATATATAAAGAAGCTGGAGAGAAGACACTGTAAACCACTACGGTTTCTTCGTTAATACAAAATATAAGTGTGTACTCAGGCAAATTCAGCACTTGACAGTTCAACCGGCATATCCGAAGAGGTCTCTCTCTCTCTCTACGAGCTGAGGCGCGATATTTGGAGTCATTTTGGCTGGACTCGGGCTAACAAAGTTTCTAGAGAGTAAATGCGACCCATGCAACACGCCGCCCTCAATGTGGTGTCTTGTGCAGGGTGACTCACAAGGAGGCGACCCACGAAAGTGGATGTGGCCAATCACAGCCGCTCGTCGGCAGAAAGTATGAGGTCGAATATCCACCCCGACTTCTTGACGGAGTAAGTTGAACCAGGTTTTCTAGTTAAATCTTAATCGCTTCTAAGGAGGCAGATTTGGGTCAGCGACACTAAATGCCGAGGGGAGATTACCTTGAAGGCCTCCAAACCACTTCGAGAATCCTTCTTGATTCAATTAAGATACGCCCATGAGAATTCGCAGTATGGGTATCCTCCGTTTAAGTGAAGGCCGTGTACTTAATGTGTAGGGCATTCCTCAGGTGACGCGTTCCAAAAACTTGCAGTTTCCACCTGTCTTCCCCTACTCCAATGCGCAGTAAAATGTTTTGCTAAAATTAGGATTCCGCAACATGCTAAATTACATCCACCCTTGTAAAACACTCCACAATATCCTCTTTTTACGCAATGATTTGCAATACGCTGCAAAAATATTTTAAATTGCACTACATTTTGATTCGAAAATATTATAAGTGCCCGCTGCAGTAGACAGACTGCAATTATTCAAAATTTGCTATGCGTCAATTATTCAATAGGTCACCAAGGGCACTGGCTGTAACCTTGCCAATATAGATATAAACAGTGGTATAGGAGGACTTAGCGGACAGGTGCGTCGTAGACGCAAAATTCTACGACAGGCGAGCTATCGCGAAAGGTCCGTAAACACCACAGAGAGTTCACTAAAACTCGTCAGTTAGCGTCAAATTCGAGCGATAGAGCTGTCTCTGATCTGTACACTTGGCAAAAACTTGTTCCCAACAAGTCTGGACCAGAGATGCTATCTTTAAAGTCATTATTCACATCTTACACAGTTACTCGCTGCACAAAATCGCCCACAGATGTGACGAAAGGGGTGGCAGAATTTTAGAAATTCAACGTTGCGTGGGGGCATGTTTGATGCAGACCACGAGTTTATTCGAAAAGTATTTGCCGTCTTCAGTTGATTTTACCATCCGATAAGGAAGTTGTTAAAAAAAAGTATTGATAATGGCGTTGGCGATGGGCGACATTAAGCCGATCTAATCCATAAAGCCTGCCTGACAATGTCTCACTTTTTTTTAAAAAAAAGATAGATTTTGTCTGTTTGTCACTCAGTGGCTAAGAAGCGAAGAAAACGCAGCCGTTCTTTCAGTTTGTCGTGACTCCTCACATATGGATGGGATGGAGCAAACAGGGCTCAGCTCTGAATTTTTTGGGGAATGGATCAGGTAGAAGGAAGTTGATCCACTTATGAGGACAGACCCCTGTGATGGTTTGACCGAGTGACAGGCAACGCAGCCAGGTACAATCAGAATACGAAGTTGCGATCGCTGGAACAAGAGCTCTATTTGCCTGACGTTTTGGATTCTCACTCAAATCAATCCTCACGGATATTTATATATAAGATTGGTAGAGGTTCAAGGTATGCAAGTTCCATGCCATCACATGCTTACAATAATTAGAAGCTCTCGCGTTCATTGATGATAATCGAACTTGATCTTATTAGTGGTTGGAAGTCAAGTTGCCAGCGGTTAATTGCAGTAATTTTGTAACCATTCTAAAGTCTTGATGTCAACAACTCTAGAATTCAGCTGGCCATCACTCAAACCATTGTGCGCCCGCGCCACCTCCGCGTGACTAATTAATGTGCCCAGAAAAAGTCTTAGCAGGAAACATATGGCTGGGCGATCCCTGCGCATTTTAATCGGCTACGGGCCAGAGAATCACGACTCAAGCAGCTCGCGGCCAACGCCATTGTAACCTCTCGTAGGAATTTCGACCTTATCGAACCTGAAGGAGTGGTCGGGTCCCGTCATGGTTCTCCGGCCCGCAGTCGACCAACAAGCGTACTGCCCTCACACCTCCAGACCGAAACTACGCGGGCCATCAATCGTTCGGGTGACGGCCAGCCGAACAGCCGAGTAGTTATCAAGGCAAGAATAAACAACAGTGATTAAATTATGGAAAGTAACGACTGGGTGCCGACTGACAAGCTATCATCGCATCAAGTACTCATGTATTGGCATGGCAACTACGTCGTATGCAAACTGCTCTCCTTGTACCTTTAGCACTCATATCTGCGACTGGCTTTGATGCTGGATTCAAGTGAGAATCTAAGAGTTTAGAAAAATAGACTTCTTGTTCCAGCGATCCCATCTTCATCTCATCTTTCATGCTTCCTAGAATTCGCCTCTTTGCGTCTATGGGCAGAGACGTGTTTAAAACAATCAAGAGTCTGCCAGACAAGTATGCAACCTAACATCAACCTCTTATTTTTTCAAAGAAATGCGCACTTTTCCGCAGGCAAGAACAGTCGAGTGATAAAAGCGGTCGCGGAAGTTTCAGAAGTACTCTCCATATAAGTAAAGATAAGGCTACCAAACATAGGGACAGCTGGAAAGGCATAAAGAGAAATAAAACGAAGGACGTACCCGGCAGCGCATTTATTTTCGGTCTGATCTTCCGGGTGTGCTTTCTGTATCTGCAGAGTCAAAAATAAACATTTTCAGTGTTGAGGACAGGCTATTATAGCGCGGGGGTCAGGTATGGGTGGGGGCGGGGGAGAAAAGGATCAAAATGAGCTCATTCGATGGTGAGATTGGCACTGGACTAACAGGTGAACAGCATCAGTTCGAGTGTGAAACATGAAGTAGCTACAAGTTCAGGCAAACAAAAGAAACTTCCTCAGGATGTGACACACCATGTTTGCGCCTGATGGATTGGAAAATAAGAACGAGCTCAAGTCAGGTGAATCGTGCCACCATATAGGGTTATACAGCCCCAGGCCAGGGAATGTTGCGTACCCAGAGGCCGAGGATAAACAGAGGACGCGTGCACGGAATGAACAATTGCTTAATGAACTTGCAGCGGCAATTGGTGTCCAGTGCAAAACGGTACCTCGGGTTCATTCGATTGTGTTTAGATAGCTATTTCGTGTTCCTAAGAGGGGCCACACGGCAGATGCGCTGGACAAACACGGGGAATAGGTCGAGGCACGGCGGGCACTATGGGAGATGCACAACCGTAACAAATATCATATCATCATACCATATTATCATATAATATGATGATGGCACGCCTAGGTGCGAGTTCCCGCCTGTCAGGACAACTGTGTCCTCGGCCACCTCCGATCTTCCTGACTTGATTGTAACACGGAGCCCAGATGGCAAAGGAGGAGAAAGTGTAGTAGATGCTGCACCCGTATACTATCACTATAAACTACATCGCGCGTGCATCACCGTCCCTGCAATCGCCCTGCTGTGGAGTACACAGTGGACAGCGTCACCAAGGATGGTCGAAGTGTCATGGGGTTGTTCTATACATCGAAACAGAGGTAGGAATCCATTCACATAAAGCACATTGCTTAATGAATGGACGTGCTCTACAAGTGGATTTGACTGGCTTCCAGTAACCTTCCCTTACTGAAATAGTCCTCCAGACTATCTCAACAGTGGGTGATTTAAGGCGCATCATTTCTCAACCGTCACACCAATTGATATATATATATATATATAAATATATATTAATAATTGAAGCAAAAATGCGCGTCCCCGGGCATAAATCAGAAGAAGAGGCGATCACGGGAACAATAGGTTTAATATCCTGACGTTTCAAAATCAAACAAGATTCCATCGTCGGAGGTAGGTTCAGTACGGCGCCTCACAGTATTTATGGGTTCTGAACATGCTGGCTCTACAGCTATTCGTGCAGGATGCACTGCAGGGGGGTGGGGGAGTTAGTTGCTGTCCTGCTGATCATTGATTTTTATTCTCCCTCGCCTCGCCTGGGGGCTGTGTCGGGGTGGCAAGTGTCATTGACCTCGTCTGCATTGCCCGCGTTTGGTGTACCGGACCCGCATGTCTGTTTCTCGTCCCTCGTTTGAATCTGTCCGTGCACGGCTCATCGGTGGTTGCTGAGTCATTGCCGGTGTCTCCGTTCCTATCGGGTTGGAGACGCTCATCATCGGTTTTCGTGCGCAAACTAAGTTCACCTGCGTCCACGTTCATGCCTGGCCGGAGGTCTTGCTGGTTTGCGTTTTCCGCGGTTATCCCCTCGAATGTGTTGGTGCGTGGCCTAGGTTCACTCAGGCATGTGTTCTGGCTCGTTATGCGGTTGCTTGCGACCGCGAACAGTCTGACTTCTTTCCTGCGATTCTGTTGATTGAGCCGCACTCGTAAGGCCTGGTAGGCCGCCGGGAGAATCGTACAACGGTTAATGGAAGAAGGTACGGTGTGCCAGGCTTCGAGCGTTTCTCTGGCTGTTTGGTCGATACCTCGGCCTAGGATTTCGGCGCGTCCTGGAAAGAAAAAAAGTGTGTCCAGAGGCTGCACAGTGTTCCGCCACCAACGATAGCTGATCCATCCTTCTTACGGCCCTTGCGTGCTCACTCATGCGGGTCTGTAGTCGCTTACCGGTCTCTCCGACATAGTTCGCCTCACAGGAACCGCACTGAACACGATAGACGACGTTCGCCGTTTCGCCGCGTGACATGGGGGCCTTGGGTCTCATTACCAGACGTCTTATTGTCGCCTCAGGTTTGTGGGCGACGCCGATCCCCAGTGGTTGTAAGAGACGAGCAACAGCTTCAGATACGTTCTCGATATATGGTATTGCCCGCCACACTTTCGGTGGTTCTATCACTGGTCGTATAACTTGCCTCGGTTGTCTGCTGCGTTCTATGAAGCTACGAGGATAACCGTTGGAGATAAACATTCGTTGAAGATAATGGAGCTCAGCTGCTTTGTCGCCTTTCTCGCTACAGTGAGTTTCCGCCCGTTTGTAAAGCGTCCGTACGCAGCTACGTTTGTGGCACAATGGGTGGTTACTTTGGTAACTGAGGACCTGACGCGTGTTGGTGGCCTTTCTATATACCGTTGTTTTTAGGCTGCCGTCGGTCTTACGGTGGACTAGGACGTCTAAGAACGCCATTTGACTGTTGGCCTCAGCCTCCATCGTGAACTGAATGTCCGGATAGATAGAGTTCAGGAGTGCGTGAAATTCGGTGACCGTTTCGCGCTTGAGAACGACGAAAGTATCGTCCACATACCGCACCCAAAATATTGGTCTGTGTTTCCTGAACACACGTGTCTCCAACTTTTGAAGGACCGCCTCAGCAATGAAACCAGACAGCGGCGAACCCATCGGAGTCCCTTTGATCTGTTCGTAGACCGTTCCCTCAAAGGTGAAGTAGGTTTTGAGGCAGAAAGTGAGCAGCTGGATGAGGTGCGACCGTTTAGGCTTATTGATTAACTCGTCATAACGGTTCTCAAGCAAGTCATTGACAGTTTCAATTGCAAGGCTCTGAGGAATTGAGGTGAAAAGTGAGGTAACATCAAACGATACCATGACTTTATTATTAACTATATTAACTATCGTCCCTCGCTATCCTGGTGATATCTGCCGTCCTGGTCCGTTCGCACACTGAATAATCTCCAGATAGGAGTAGAAAATCAGCGTATGAGATTAAACATTCAAATACGTTTTTCACAACTCAAACACTAATCTGGCTTTTTTGGGATTTATGCATTCCGCCTCGTCGTATCTCTGATCGTTAATATCCCCTTATTAAAAGCAATATGTGCGTACCCGAACGCACGAGTTTGGTGGCCCCACTTTCGCCTCCCACCCCCAATTCGAGCGCAAGGTCTGGTGTGACGCGAAAGGCTCTGTTTACGTCTTCCACGTGCACATACGTCAACGGTTACGGAGTTACAGAGATTTACGCAGTCAATTTTGAACACCTGTTGGTTCCGTGCATAAAGCGTCCTTTCGAGGTGGAGGGGGGTAGCTATAAGGCAGGCCAATCCACAAGTAAATCCGTAATAGCCTAAGCAGGACTTGCTAAAAGGGTACATTTTTTTCACATAATTTCAGAGTAATAGGGATTGCGGCACTGCCGTCGATAGACGGCATCTCGTTCCATCTGCGAGTCACAAGCAAAATGTAGTCACTTGTGTTTGGTAGAAACATCTGGAGTTCAAGTTAGATGGGACCCCCAACAGACTAATCACGTTAATTATGAACGGTCGAGGAGGCTGGACTCAGTACAGAAGTGTGGCAGCAAATTAGTTCAATTATAAATAGCTGAATTGGGAAAGGAATTAATTCGCGCGAATTCCGACGGGGGGAGAGCACACCGAGTCCGGCGGTCCGTCCCACGTCAAGCAGAGCACACAAGCGCGGAGACTAACCAAACAAATAAGTAGGTCCTCTTTCCTCGGGAACGTGATACAAATACGCGCGCATCAAGGCACCAGCCGCAGTTTCACAAAAACGCGAGAAAGCGTTTATCACGTGTGCACCGCATGGGAGGGGGCTCAGAAGAAAGCGAAAACCTGCACAGAAGGCGAGATAGAGAAAGAGAGTGGCGGGAGGAAGGCGAACCAAAGTGAACTGAGGAGAGCGCGAAGGTCCCGCGCACCCGGTGGCAAAAGGTGAGAAGTCCAGGGGCGAGCCCTCTAAGGCACATTGCAAGCGCGTGTGAGCGCGCAACACGCCAGAGCCCTCGGTACTGTTCATGACTTGGTTACGCGCGTGCGTGCCTGCACGCCTTAATCAAGACCTGACCTAGCGAACTTCGCATGCATACAACAGCGTGACAAGGGCGCCAAGTAGAGATAGAAAAACGAAAGTGTCGACCCGGGTCAAATCCAGGAGGGGAGAAGGTCGGCACCTTTGAGGCTAGGGGATGATCGACCTGGGTATACAATAATCGTTCTATAGCAGATAGAAGAGAACAAGCGAGTTAGAGAAGGATGCGATCACTTGAACAAGAAGTTTATTTGCCTGACGTTTCGGATTCTCACTCGAAAACCTCATCAGAGACGGTCGCAGAAAAGTGTAAGAGGCACAAGGTAGATGGTATTTATAGGACGCAGTGACTAGACAACCACATGCCCAAAATAATTAGCAGTAGTCTAGCTGCTCGGTGGGGATCGTAGTTGATGCATACTGGTGGTCAGAGAGCCAGGCTGCAATGGCTCCATCTAAACTTGACCTCAGGCACTCCCACGCATGTTAGACGTCAGTCGCTCAAACCGATTTTGTGTGAAATCCCGGTGCTTGTGTTCGGAGGGCCAGTTCATGTACCTAGTACGCGTAAGCGAGGTCATTAGATACATCAGCAGAGGGTACTTCCACTCTGCGAGATCCAAACCAAATGTAGCGCCAGCCACCTGCGCCCAACCCCACCGTCGGCCTTCTTTGTTATGTCCTGACACCGGGCACAAGCAAGTAAAGGAAGAGAGAGTGCGTTAGTTGCAGCGCAAGTCTACTATCATTTAAACCTAATCCACGCGCAAGTAACCGTCCCTGCACCATCACGCTGAGGATTATACGGTGGAACTCGTTGGAATCAGCGGTCGGACTGGGTGGAACTGCCATAAATTCATCAATGTCATCGACTTTGGTGTGATAATGAGTTAGCTATTTGGCTGGCTTTCGCCTCGAAGGTTGGTCACCCACACCCTCCCAGTGTAGCTAATATTTTATCAGGTATAATCGCAGCACAGAATATGGAGGTGGGTGACTACTGTGATTGTTAATTGAAGGTGGGTCGCGGAAACATGGATAAGGACGACTTGTAAGGACGAAAATCAGGACAAGGGGATAGGAACGCCCCGCCTACCTAACATACGTTGACTTGCCACAAAGGGTAAAAATTTCCGTGGATTAACTCTAACACTAAACCTAACATAAAACTCAACTATAACCTCAACAATACCCCGAAACCTACCCTAAACTCAAACCTTAATCCTTAATAAGCTTCTGACCATAAACATAACTTTAAAATTAATCCTGAATTTAAATCCAGCAATAAACTTAGCCCTAACATTCACTTAAGGTCTAAACCTAAGTGTTTGGAGTAGGGTGCAAAGTCAGAAGAATTAGGCCGGCTGAAGAATACTCACTCGATAAAAAATACTACTTAATTCGCGTGTGCATTTTATATAGATTTCTGACGTCCTTGCGAATTCAAATAGAGTTTATAGAAAACGTAAGCAAAATTATCCTTTCTTGCACTCGTTGAATAGCAAATCACGTTTTCCTCAAATTTTATGCTCAAAGGAGGCGTGTGTTTCGGTTATAAATGTTTTCCAAAGCCCGAACAATTTTGAACCCAATTTGCCGTTGCAGTTGCCTTTACAGTTTTCAGTCAACAACCCTTCCGTGGAAGGAACATCATACATTCTCTTAGTCGGTAAGAAGATAATATATATATTGCTCACAGAATTTTGCAACGGACTACACCATGTACTTCACGAGGATCATTACTGAACGAACACACACGATACTCATTTAATGTACATTTTATGGTCTTTAAAAAAACTAATTTTTTTTAAAAACCAAAATATAGGCTGTCATCGAGTAAAAAGTTTGAAAAAGACCTGATTTTTATACGAGTACAAGAATTGATAATTTTGCTTTTGTTTTCTGTAAAGTATATTTGAATTTATAAGGACAACCAAAATCTATATAAAACCTCCACACTATGTAAAAAGTCATGTTTTATCGAGCGAGGTTTATTTAGCCGGCCGAAAAGATGTTCGTTCAAAGGCCGGCATCCCGATGTGTCTGAAATATCTTGCGATTATGCTACAAGATAATAAATATTACAGTCTACTTTAGTAATCATTCTTGATCTAAACAGCATTTTAAAATGTTGGATAACATTACATGATATCGGTCACAGCAATATGGGGCACGAGTAGCGTTCACCTATCCTGTCTGATTACGGGACGCATTAGGAGCTTTTCGCGTTGTCTTTGAGCTCCAGTGTATGACGACCAAGATCCTTGATCCTCTTGACGTCTTTTTGCAAGATAATTTTAGTCGAGGATTGAACTAGCACCTACCAGCAGACACTGAAAGGGCAATTTCTGGCATGTTTTCCGCCATCAGCCCTAGGCCGAGGGCTGTGGAACGCAGCAGCAAGACAAAACGCAATGCCCCTTCCCTACTCCGTACCCTGAGCAGAAAAGTTTAAGTAAACGGCACTTCGCGTGAATTAGATTCTTTATCTCTTGGAACGTTGCCCAGAGTTAATGGTATTCACCGATGCTGGTGGTAGAGATCGCATCAGTCACACAAATAAGCGAAAGCGAGCGATATAAACCGTGCCACAGTAATAAAGGCCAACTGGTGACCGCCGCGATTGGGTGATTGTTAGATAGACTTCATGCGACTTCAAGACACAAATCGATCAAAACAGTCCACGAGCACATCGATGGTTGTGATCCTGGGTTGATGACATAAAATAGCGTTTATTTAAACAGGAAGGTGAGATGGTTGACAGACAGGTGTCGCATTGGTCGCCCGCTCGTCCGGGTGAATACTGTCTGGCACATGACCCAAAATCTGTTCAAGGTGTTTTCGGGTTGCATAAATTCCAGACGAAATCTCAATCTCAGGTGTTAGTTTCTTCTGTGGTCTCGCCCGATTTCTTCATACGGAAGCTTTTCAGTATGATTGTCAGACTATCGAATTATCCCGCACTGTTATCCTGACAGTTTGTGGTTTAAAACGAAGGACTAATCAGGGGTCCATGCGCTTTTAGGCAGATACTCCTGCGTTAAAATTACAACCTTTCAATCGCCTCAGAAACTAATGCACTGATGTCAAGTATTGAAGGAAGCGGTGGTGGAGGAGGACGAGGAGGAGGACCTCTTCAATAGAATTTTCCTTTGCTTGAAATTGCCATGCTAACTTGGCGCAAATCCTAGCGGACAGAAAAGCAGAGGAACACGTGTCGGGACTTTTACCTTACAGCTGTGCTGTCAGTATTTTTAAACATGCAAATTTGTATACTACGGACTGCCTTTTCACAGCTTCTGCATATTACACGGTTAGCCCGGCTAAAACTCGTGGGTTTTGTCTCAAGCATTCGCAGCAACTTTCGGACCAAGTCTGAAAAGGTTTTCCCCAAAGGATTTGCTTCACTTTAGCGCCTTAATATCTGAGGAAATTAAAAAGCTCTAGAAGAAAATGTTAATTTGAGATGCGCTTCAGTGTCTCAATTAACTGACCATAGCGCCCTTAACCTTCCAATAATACTTATGTCTTAATGTTCGTGAGAATCTGCACAGAAGACGTGTGAGTCTCACTCATCATAAGTAATGCCGGTGGTCAATAAATGTTCATTTACCTTCTGGGATATCTTGGTATGTGAAATTTTTCTGACCAATTGCACACACACACACTTGGTCACAATTTCAGTGCGACAGCCCACCTGGAATGTTTTAACACGCTGGGTTAAGCTTCAGGGCACCTTCTGCCTGTCAGAATTGCACTCTTTCGATTTAAAACTTGTCAAGGCAATTGAGTTTAAAAACTGAAAGCTGATCAAATTTTTTTCACTCATCGCAATTGCTGTCACAGCTAGAGAGTTCGCGGAGAAAAGGTAAATCCCGCATGTCGATTTTTATTCCCAGACAAAATAAAGCCTGTGAGAACAACAAGGAAGAAAAGAACCGAAATGTGTGCCGTAAAACTGTACCTGCGCACCAACTGACTCTAAAGCCTAAATGTTTGCAAGATAAAATTCAGCCCTTCGTAAGCGATTAGGACCACGAAAAGTAACTTGAATATGCAGCGATGAATTTTTAGGGTGAATCAGGGAGGGAAATTCGTGCAGCACTGATCCCTCTATCATTGTTAATATGCCTGATTGTAACCGATGTGGTAACACGCCCGTGGCTCGATGGTTAGTGTGTTGGACCTCTAACCAACGGGTCGCGCGTTCGAGCCTCAGATGTTGCACAATCCGGGATTGAGTATGACCGGGTGATGATCGCTAATAAACCAGAAATGGCCATTCCAGTCTCCCTCTTCTTTGTTGGTAGTATTATTCTGTCTATTATACTGGCTGCTGTGTGACTGTTGATAGGATTCGAGAGTGAGTCCCAAGGCAAAACGGACGAGTGTGTCCCGCAACACGATTGATGAGCGTCCCTCTACGGTTAGGCCTACTGTCCCCTTTCACAACCAACCTATCCCAAAGGCATTACAACATCAGTGCGACTATAGATAGATGAGGATGCAGTGGCTGGCGAAGCTGAATCAATGCCTACGCATGTCACGCATGCAAACGACCCGAAAGCACATAAAACGCGTATCTCACAGAAGAGAGATGTTGCACGATTTACAATCTATAGGGGAGCTATTTCGACCTTAGCCTAGGTCGAAGAAAAACGGAATCGTCTCGTCAAATGTCAACCCTCCAATCCAAGATCTCCCAGTTAGTATATTGAGGCAATTTGAAATCACGCGCAGGTTTCGTGGAAGAACACCTACAGCTCTGATAGCAGTTTTCATTATATTAAAGAAAATTGGGTGCTGCAATCAGCTAACATGAACGCAGAGAAGCCGGAAGCGCATTGATGACAGAGAAAAGGTCAGAAATAGACCCAGACTCACAGCTCCAGGAAAGGATCGTACAGTAGTTGGGCTGCAGTTGCGCGAAGCTCGGGTTCACGAGTGAAACAACGAAGAGTGAACTTTTTGCAAGCATCTGAAAGATGCTCAGGAATCTCCGGGTGGGCGTAGTCGTGGCCGGCACGGAAAACTGCAGCGTACGGATCTGCCAGCTAAAAAATATGGGAAGACATTTGACCCAAAGCCAGATTGAAGGATCTTTGAATGGTTACGAACACAATCCACAAAAAGCAGCAGAGATGTTGCACGAATTTTCTCAACTATCTCCGTGGCGTAAAAAGGATTTTTTAAAACACATATGGGCTAGTGTTCCTAATTCCGAACGAAGCTTAAATAATAACTACGTGCCATACTTTGATCGCATTAAAATGTCAATCCCAAATAAGCGCGAGACAACGAAAGTAATATTAGCTTTATTTTTTGTGAGAAACACAAGGAATGCCGCTCATCATGTTGAGTATTTGGCCGGCTACCAACTTTTAAAAGTATCCGTCTTTTTCCAAATGAGGTGATGTCTTGACACAGTGTATGAGACTAATAGAAGCGCAAGAGACGAGCGCCAGGAAGTAGCCGTGAAGAATGAGACACGATCACTATAACAAGAGCTTTAGAATCCGACGTTTCGGATTCTCTCTCGAACCTAACTTCATAGACAGTCAGAGACAGACAGTAGGAGACGTGTGCACCGTCTTCCCCCGATCGGAGGAAGAAATATGGCAGTTACATCCTGTCGTGAAACTGCGACCGAAGGATGGCATCATGAGGACTAGGGATCAAAAAACCAGAAGTGTAATCGACAGAGGCAGGGGCAGTGGAATGGCGACAGCTGGCTTATTTCATGCCCTGCGATCCGGATAAGACCGGTTTGCGTGCGTGTCTACTGGCCATTTCTCGCACCAGAGACAACCGGCTAGGACAGTGGGCTGGGACCTGGAAAGAGCAATAGAAAGTGAGGTCGAAGTCTCAGTGCATTCCTCTCACTATAAACAATCTGACGCGCTTGAAGCTATCACTAAAAAACGAAAAACAGTGACTTAGAAGGGATAACTTGAACGTTGCCGTCAGCCAAGTATGCCTTTGCATAGAGCAGCCGAATGGTTAACTGAGAGTAAGGTTTCAATGACTCCTTCTTAACGTGGCGCCTATGATATTCCTATTCCGAGGGGGTCGGAGCCAGCGAGCTGGCATGTGCCAGCAGCTGCGCCCTCTTGGCCATGACAACGGGGCCGGGGAAGGCGAGGAGTACAGAGCGCGGTAAATGCAGCACAGACCCACCAGAAGCAGGCACGGAAGTTAAACCACTTCCATCTCAACTGTCTCAGACGAATATAGAAGCTGCGATGGCTATACAGGATCCTGGACACAGATGTAATGGAACGAACAGGCCCTCTCACCATCTATATCCTGCTCGGACAACTGCAACTGCGCTGGAGCAGCCACCTTGTGAGAATAGATGACAAGCAACTACCCAGACGTCTCTTCTATGGAGATGTCGCCACAGGTTCTCGTAGGCAGAGTGCAAAGCTACAAGGACAGTATGAAGACTTCCTTTAAGTAACAGCAGATCAACCCGGCAAACTGGAAGCACCGCACCGAGAACCTTCTTCTATAGAGATGTCGCCACAGGTTCTTGTAGGTAGAGTGCAAAGCTACAAGGACAGTATGAAGACTTCCTTTAAGTAACAGCAGATCAACCCGGCAAACTGGAAGCACCTCGCCGAGAACCTACCGACCTGTTGGAGAACCGTGAAGACACGAGCAGCAATCTATGAAGCCAACTGGATCGCAACTGCCAAGGCTAGTCACAAGCACCCGGATAAACACTGCCAATGTCCAAACCCTCCCAGCATGCCCACACTGACAACGCACCTTCCGCGCGCGAATCGGCTGGTCAGATACCTTCGGACGCAATGCAACAGCAATCCGACAACATCAAATTCTGTGTCAGTGAACATTTTTGCCAACCCGGCTTGGAACCTGACAGTTCGACCATCGATTTCAAATATGTCCACCGTATGATCCACAGCGTAGTGGTGCAGGGACGGTGACTTGCGTGTGAATTAGTTTTAAGAGAGAAAAGACTTGCACTGCATCTACCGCACTCTCTCTTCCTTTACCCGCTAGATCCCGGTGTCAAGACAGAGTCACGAAAACCGGAGGCAGAACCAAACGATGATAACAACTCCCACCACCGTGAGCAAACTTCCGCAGTCCTGCCGCCATCCATCACCGGCACCACCTTGCCTCCCGCAACCCTGCCGTCGATCACAGTGACGATCACCACTGACACTACATTCCCCACTCCGACCACCGAAGGGACCACCTACGACTCCTCGTCACCTGATACCTCCACCATCCCCAACTCCACTACTAGCGATGGGAACTCAGTCCTAACCTGTCCTCATTGTTATTGCACATTAACATCACGCATCAGCCTGACAGGTCACTTGCGAATCCATCGCATAGAGACTAGCGGACCAGTGTCTGGAGCACCAAAATACAACACAGATCACCGCCTCCAGTGCCTTCGTGCATTCACTCACCGTATTGGCGTATTCAGTCACATTCGTACCGATGACAGCGGAATTCAACGCAGCGTCGACAGCACCGATAACCCACGCATACACTCCGCCCCTGCCATTCTCACCTCCACCACAATTGCCATTACCACTACCACGGAAGACAACCAGGCATAACCTCCCAACCTTTCCTGCCCACACTGCGTCCGCGACTTCACTTCACGCACCGGCCTAATCGGTCACCTGCAAATACATCGCACGGAGACTGGCGAACCAGTGCCTAGGGCTCCGACACAGTCGCCGCACCCGTTTCCACTGCCCTCACTTCTCCCGTATATTTACACACCAAATGGGCCTCTTCAGACACAGGTGTCTCCACGATAGCCTCCGGTAAACCACCGTAGGCTAGACCACAATAACGCACAGTACCACCACCACCACCACCGCGTACCTGAGACTATCACAGCGTCCTTGGAAGGCTGCCAATTGACGCTTAAACCAGATCACGCCGTCAGCCCAGTGTGTTGTGTGTTTAGTGGCTGACCAGTGGACTGGGAGTGAGACGGCGATGGCTAATTCGCACACCCTAGTTTGGCAACCATGGTGTGCATTTTTAGGGGGCCAGATCAAGTGGCGTGCCAATGCACCCACTCCTGCATCAGACAAGTAACCGGCTCCGACGGTGGCCTGATTCTGGGGGTGGGGTAGAGAGTGAGGTCGACGGCTCAGCGCATTTTTCTTCACTTTAAACAGTTTGACGCGCTTGAAAATATCACGGTGCGCTAAAAGCCGTGACTTGGAAGGTTGCCAACTGACAGGGTAACTCAAACCGCGTGTTTGTGCGGAGTGGCTGAGTGGCGGACTGAGAGTCAGGCTGCAATGGCTAATTCTTAATGTGGCCTTTATGGCACTCCCGTTCAGGTGGGATCCGATCTGCCCCCCCCTTGTGTTGTAGTGTTCTTGTTTGGCGTTGGACCACAGTGCATGGGCCTGCACCCTCTGCCGTCTCCAGTCTTCTTGAGTCTGCCTTGACACCAGGCCCAGGTGGGGTAGTGGAACAGAGACTAGGGTAGATGGAGTGAAAGTCTACTCTCACTAAAATCCAGCGCAAGTCACCGTCCTTGCACCACCCTGCTGTGGAGCATACGGTGGACAACGTCGAAATCGATGGTCGAACTGTCGTGTCTGTTTGTGTGTTACTTCTATGTAGAAAAAGATCCCCATGGTCACTCGGCACGACATTAGCCCCACAAAGAAGGAATGAGTGCAATGCTCGAAGACCAGCTGAGTTTGATGAACCGAAACCTGCAGATGGAGTACAACAGACAAGTAGGTCACAAATGGATCCAACAGTGTCCCACCCAAGGCCAGGAAACGTTCTGGATTTTCAGCCCCATACTGCATCGGGTAGCCTTTTGCATATTGATTGCTCTGCGCTACAAAAACACGGGGTCCCACCAATTCTAGGTGATAGTGGTTCCGTCATGTAAGAGAAACGGTGGAAGTTTATACTGAAAATTGCGGTACCACACGAGAGTAGGCAACTTCAACCCCCCCCCCCCCTCGGATAACATACGTAGTGCTGTGCAAATTTCCAGGAAGGATAAATATTATCCAGGCATTACTCTTACCTTAACCTTAACTAAAACCATGCCCCTATCCCTAACGTTGATACTAGCCTTTAATCCCCCTTGCATGTGACGGAAGGCCCGGAATAGGAAGCGGGGATTTCGCATACCCGTGTCTGAGCAAAATTACTTCCATGATTGCCGTGCAGTATATATTACGCGGCGAGGATTCTATAACTTACAGAATAGGTAGGAAGTAAAGGAAAATCAATGCTATGCAACGCTTTTTAGAAGGTCAGCGCCAAAGTCAAGGAGATACAGATAAGACACGAATTAAAAAGTATCAAGACCAGCATCTTTTATAAACAGCGAATGAGGAGGATTCTCGTGTGATTTTTTGTGGGTAAAATACTTAAAGCAAAGAAAAAACCTCTTTAAAGTTATGTCTCTGCGACCCGCGGCTTTCCAAAGTCATCCTACAGATGGCAAGTAATGGCTTTAAATTACTAAACATGAATTGGAGTTCAAAATGCTAGAGAATGCACCTGCACACGGCAAGACACGCTCCTAAAAATGTGCCAGAAATAATGGGACACATGTAGGTTTTGGTTAGCAATAAAAACGCTGAAGCAAAAGAAGTAAGAAAGTTAAAATGAGCAAAGTGTCTATCCAGTAGATATTTTATCCAATGAAATTCGAAAATGGGTTTTAAACTCGAAAAAATTCCTTAGGTAGGGTCGTAATATTCGTTAACATGCAACACAATCCACAGATATTGCAGTCACGTCAGGATACCAGATATTCAACAAGCTCCTTTCCGGTACCCGCAAAAACCACACTGCAAAAATTGCTAACAAAGTGGCATTAGTTTTCTCATTAATTGCAGACACCCCTATACATTTTATAAAAAAACATGAATAAAAATATTTTTTCTTGTATTTATATCTCAGAAAATTATATCTTCTTTCAAATTTACACTTACAGAAAGGGTAAGTCTCAGTTTTATTTTTTTCGATTCTCGAATAACTGTGAACCCAACCTGCTCTTACACTTGCATTCAGGGATTCCAAAATTTTAGCTGTATATTTGCATGCAAAACAGGGAGATTTAGCGCAGGCCAGTCCCTATCTCTCCTTCCATCCATCATGTTTTGTCGGTAGGGCAACGTAAAGAGGACTGGGATGAGACGGCCGTAATGATTGAGCAAGCGGTCGACGCCTGGCTATTGCGTGCCACCAATGTACCGCGGTTTCTCAACCGACACGAACTAAACTTCACTACCTCGAGCAGTAGATAGGACAGAGAGTTGCCGCAAAGCCACATTAAAACGGATTCATTGCAAACTAGCTCTGCGTGCCGAGTTACCTCGTCGGTTGACAGAACCGTTCCGACCGGGTCAGTAATGTGGGCGGGTATTTTCAAAGACTACCAACTTTAATAGCCGAGTTGGCGAAGCGGGTAATCGTGTGAGAAGGGGACACAGAAACCTTGGAGTAAGTAGCCTGAACTTTCCAAAGAAATCGACCAGCGTAAGTGATATTCGCCATGACAGCGACCACCGCGTGAACCACAGATTCTGTGTATGGGGGTGGGGGCGGGACGGGCGGGCGGGCGGCAACCGGTTTGCCTGCATTTCATAGCGTGTCGAGCTCGCAGGTGGGGCAAAGGTCAAGGGAAGAGAGAAAAAAGAGAGGGTAAGGCATTTCCTCCATGGACTTCCGCCATGCCCAACTCATTAGGACTTTCTGATTTGGCCGTACTCTTAGATGGCTGAAACCGAACCATGTCTTGACCAGTAGCACGCAAAAAAGGCATGCGAGCGTGCCTTTCTGCAATAGGGCCAGATCTCAGAATACCACTTCCATAGCCACACAGTAGCAAAGCCTCAGGAGGCTTAACGGGAGTGGACGCGAACTGCATTAGCTAAAGAGTTGCTATTCTTTTTACCCATTAAGCAACCAACGTGGAGTAGACTGGTAGCCTATAGCCATAGTTACGATGTCTGGCGTCTATTTTTTTTTCAACGTTCCACGGCGTCAAGTTTATTCGCCTAACCTGGGTGCGGTTCCGGACGCGCTAGCTTAAATGCCGCCTGACGGACTGCAACAAGTGCACACACGAGTATTCGGACTATCACAATCGCGCATGTCCCACTTAAATACTCCACGCATCGGGGAAATACAACACATACCCACAGCACTATACACGAGCAGTCTCGATCTAGCTCCGAAAAACATAAAATCAGCTGATACCACTGTTTCACATTCCCTCAGGCATGGCTTAAAACCGTAAACACATGCCATGACCTCAACAGGGGCGGTTGACACATAAGAGCCATTCCGGGTTCTGTATGCAATAAACACACCCTTCTAATGTTTTATAGAGGCTTAAATTGATGGTTGTGGTGCCCAAAACCACACCGACCATCAGTCACCAAAAATATACGGGCCTTCCCGACAACACATAACAGACCGAAGATTACTCTCGTTACATGCATTTTGACACCCTAGACCATGAGGTCGGAAGATTAGGTGCGGCACCTCACGGGTAAATTCGTAGTGACAAATGAAGAACTATGCCCACTGACGATCAAAAATGAACGTGAAAGAGCTGTCTCCGCCCGGCTCGTCAACATCCCACACTCCTATTCATGGATGCTTGGCATTGTCATAGAGCATAAGTATAGTCGGTATGAAGTGGCTGGCTGGAGGTAAAAGGGTAAAATAGAGATATATGGCAACATGAATAGGAGTAGTGGCTAGAGGTTGCGTTCCAACGAAATCTATGGCCCAAACTGGAACGAGCTCAACCGGGTTGATTGAGGTTTCCGGGAAACCGGCCCCCTTCTTTTAATGACAGAGAGTTGGCGAAGAGGTGACTACATGCCAGTCCAGTTACAAACGCTGGTCAAAGGCATCACTAGCCTGATGAGAGCTCACAACAGCTGCGGCCACAGTGTCCTAGTATTTTTGTCGACGTGAAGACAATGCAAAAGAAAATGAATCTTAACGTAAAACGTATTCATTTTGCAGTCAGCTCAGGTACTCAAACGCATCGTCAGATGGTAACGACGCGGAAAAGCAACATTATTCGGAAAGGTGACAGAGCTGACTTTTGATTACATGAAAATTCCCGGTGTACAACCTAAACCAGATCTACAGCCCTTCAGGGCGTTGAGGGTGGTGTATAGTAAGACGCGAGTAAACAGGAGAAAAGTCGATTTACCAAATCCCTAGCAGAACAAAATCCTCCGTATATTGTGTAAGTAGCGTAGCAGTTAAGGGCACACCTACGTGTCGGTAACCACCGGCGCCTGTGTTGCAGGAGTTCTGGGCCCCTTGTCAAGGCAGGTGGAGGGAAATCGGGGTACCAGTGAAGCCCCCGAATGCGCCAATTTGCAAACCAGGGCAGAGAAGCTGGTCCGTTCCGAACTTGACCCAGACGCAGTCTACACCACCACCACCACCAACACCACCAGACAACAGCAATAAGGGGGGTTATCAGACTGACGCAGAATTTGCTACAAATAAAATTGATGGCGAGAGAAGGGGATTGTAACGACAAGTGCGGGGTGTTAGGAGACCACCAATGTCAACTTTAACACGAGTGCCAGTGCAAGGGCGCAGCCGGATATCGTGAAGAGCAGCTGGGAGTGCTATTAAACGTAAACAACAAACAAGAAAAGTCGGTAGATGAATTCGCTGTCATGTCATTAAAATCGCATAGCAGTATGCGCCGCGAGGTGCAGTAAGCCCGACTGAGGCGAGTAACTAGACACATCCTGTAATTACAGGGTGTCTCTAAAATTTTGAAATAATTTCGTCACCTAATAACGCGCTGCTGATGTGCACAACGTGCTAATGTGCTAACGTTCATCGCATGAATTCTTCCTGTGGGGTTATAGTAAAGGACTGCTTAATGTGAAGAAAGACTAAAGGAGAGAATCGCTGGGGTCTCTGCAGACTGGTACACAAAAATTTGCAGCAAGTGTGGCAGGGACTCTATTTCCAACTTGATGGGTGCAGCAAAAGAAGCGGCGCACACATTGAGCATTTAAAATAACTTCGAAACAATTTAAAATTACCATCTCTCATAATTTAATGAGGGAAATTTGTAGAATGAAACTTGTTATGTTCATAATTAAACCTATTACATTTCATTTTTCTTCGCCAAATATTCACTCCCATACGGACATCTCAAATGAGGTCAACTTTTGTAGGGACACCCTGTGCGTGTCCATATGAAAGTAGGACGAGCTGTTGTAGGCGTTTCGGGGTGAGTATCTACTTTACCTGCATGTCCTATCACAACGGGATTTTGTGCTGCAGTAGAAGGATACCAAAAAGTTGATGAATTTGGCCTGCCATGACTGCCGGAATACAGAGGCACAACCACCCAAAAAATCGCTGAACCCAAACTTGCAGTGCCGGGCATTCATCTTAGAATTGAGGGTCTATTGTTGACAATCCTCGACCGAACCACCCCACGAAACCTCCGTCTTGTCCAATTTGGTTTACAATGACCGTGGATTTCGTCCAGACCGCTCCGAGTGGATACTCTCATCAACAAAAATGACATCCATATCCTCAGGTACAGTACAGAAAAAAAAACAAGGTCAGAAAATACGAACCTCTCGATAGGGCAGTTGTCCAGTGAGCATCTCGATCACAGTGCAGCCAAAGCTCCAGATGTCTACCGGGTAGCCATAGCCACGCAGGGCTCCGTTTATCAGCTCAGGAGCCATATAGCGCATTGTTCCTGGGGGAAGGGCCAAGCAACAGGGTATTAGAACATGAAATGCCTAAATAATACATACGACTGTCTTGATGGAGTAGATACCTGTGAATGTTTCTGCTCTAGTAACCATGCCGAAGAAACATTTAGAGGCACCAAAGTCTGCAATCTTCAACTCTCCACGAAACATGTTAACCAGCACGTTGTCACCCTTGATGTCACGGTGGATAATTCGGTTAGCATGCTGCAAGTGACACAAAGAGGGCGGGAGGAGACAAAGTTAGTACGCGGAGAGTAAAAAAGTGCATAAAATGAATGAGTTTATAGTGCATGTCACAGAATTTCATAAGAACCAACATGCAAACGTCGTAACGAACCACTCAGATAACTCTACTGAACCCGGAATATCTGTGATGCAGTTGGTCCCAAATTGAAACGTTGCAGTTTGTGAATCAATATGATTCTTGAGGTACATGGGAGGCAAGTAAGATCGTAATTTGAATTCATGCAAAGCACATGTCTGGTACGTTTGTGACAATTGCTGGTGTGCCACCAGGTAGGAAGGGGGGGGGAGGGAAGGTAGTTCCCAAAACAAGGCGAGCCCGGACAACGGATTTTTTATCTGGACATAAACACACCGATGTGCGTAGACAGAATGATCACGATCGCGGGTAGAGGGTTATCTGCCCAAAATTTCACAGTCGACCTCTAAGCCATCATAAAACAGATAAGATCAGAGGGGGGGGGAGGGTAAGGAAACGCGAGTTGATAATTTTTTTGTCGAGCCGACGCATACCTTCTTACTGGTACACCTTGCACGGCCCACTGATCACCAAATAGACATCGCGGATGCTAGTTTTTGGAACGATACTCACTTTGCCAGCCGCATTTGAGTGTTTAATCGCCACGACTTCGTCGTCCCTCACTACCTCCGTTCAAAATAGTGTTTACTCGCGAGCCCTGCATGGGATTAATAGCTCTACTAAACAGTCTTGGCGTTGCATAGGCCAAGAGGAATTTGTTACCCCTATTGACTGGCCATGGGCAGGAGTACAATAAATAAACCATTTCCTGATTCACACAGTCGTTGCAGTGTTGTTAGAAGTGCGAGGCCAAAACTCTCGCATCAACTATGAACTACTGCCGCAAATGCGGTGGCAGCAACGTTTGCTGATTCGATGGCAGCAGAGGAAACGTATCCTATAAATACCACACCACGGTGTGACCACTACCTTTAGTAGCTGCTGCCTTTGATGATTCGTTCGCGAGCGCATCCGAAATGTCGGTCGAATATTATCGGTGCTTCGCGATCCAGGCTCAGAAACTGATCCCTGGAACATGTTTTTTTCACATGTGTCGGTAATGTGCGGTCGCGCAACCAAATATAGAAGGGCGGGGTAAAAAAGACAACTAACCAGGTACTTAATGCCTTCGAGGATTTGAGAAGAGTAGTGCGCAACGGTTTCCTCCTTTAGCGCACCGGTCTTCTTCAAGAGAAAACTGAGGGAACCTGAAAAAGAGGTAAGAACAAAGGAAAGAGAAATGAACAAAATGTGCATCGGTCAAAATTCCCTTTGAAGGAGCAACAGGAAAATCCCGTTTAGAAAAATATAGCTGCCCACATGGGTTTCGAGTAGCAAATTTTTTATACCAACAGATGTTTGATTTAACCTTCAAGGTGGTCTAACCAGTCCCGAGTTAAATCTTCCAGGACATACGGTTGTCCCAGAACGACGTCCAGTTTACAGGTGAGATCTTGTCCTCGCTGGGCGTGGCCCAGTTCTGAAGTGCTCAGCTTCTCTATGTGATATTGGTGGCTGAAGTACTAGCCACATTCTAAGAACAGACGGGGCGGTGAGTAGTCCTGCATCCATAAACAAGCATTTTCCGCGTCAACCGCACTTCACGGCGATTTTTCTTTCCCCCTAACGAGTATGCAGGTCAATGACTGCCAGTGACGCGAGCTGGAGTAAATCCACGCGGTCTTTTTACGGTCCTGAATGCAAAGGCAACGATGCTGCTGTGCTGATTGCGTCCTGCAAAAGTTCTGAGTAGAAAGCCGTGCAGTTGCAATTTTTCAGCCCCTGTCAACCGAGCACTCTCTCCAAAGCATTATTGCCTGTATCTGCATGCGTAATAAAGTCAACGAGAAGAATTAGGGTGTCCGCATTCGAAACAGACACCGGGAGGACATGCAGATTGTCATTTTAGTTTCTCTTCCTCTCAGAGCTCGGCACTGCCGGAGTGCAGACGCTTACAACGAAAGCCTTTCCACGGGGTTGGAGTCTTTTTGTCAGTCGACGGGCAGTGATGTTCTACCGGAGGGAAGTAGGCTCCCTGATGAGTTCATTCTTGATAATGAGGGCAAGCCCAGTCTCCCATCGTTCTTTCTTAGAACGGTGGCTCCAAAATAGGGTACATCCTGCTGTTTCTTCATTCAACCCTCTTTGTGCGAAGAAACGAGTTTCGCCAAGGGTGATGCTGTTCACCATGCATCCAGGCGGTTGGCCATTTGATCACCTAAAAGATAATATACATTCCAGGCCACCAGAGTGGTTTCAGTCATTCTGACAGGAGAAAGAGGGGCTGAGGGCGAGTAGAACCTCAGTTCATTATGTTTTAACCTCATATCACGTCCAGCAGCCATGGTCAGCCGTGTAGCATGCGTGAGCCAGTGCTTTTTAGGATATACATTCTAACCGATTTGTCAGTGAGGTCATAAGCTGCGCGTCCCTAAATACGTCTGTTGAGAGGAATTTAACTACGACGCAATGGAAAAACGACCCCAATTAGACTTCGGTGGCCAGGTTCCTCGGCCTAGGAAATTAAGGTTGGGCCAGGTGTCAGAAGTGACTATGGGTGTATTAAACTTCTCAGGCAGAAGTGTTTCTTCAATTCACAGCATCATCATATCTGGATGGTGAAAGAAGTAATTGAGGGACAGAAGCATGTGGCACCCAAGGTCCATTTACACTAGTAAGATTGCACATCAACCTATGAGTTAGCCCCTTTTAAATACACATGGGGCAGACCATGCTTCGCTTGTGCACAAAGGAAAAGATAAGAAAATAGACCTGCTTACCACCGGGAACATTCTCCATCAAAATTTTCAGAACACCATTTTCGTAAGCACAGCCCAAGTAGCGCACGATATTTCGGTGGTTCAATCTCGACTGCAGACTGATCTCATCCATTAGAGGCTGGTAATCTCTAGAAAAGAAGCAGTACGCGGAGTTACTCGCACGAAATGACATTTATGAGGGTTAAAGACAACCCTTTTCGACACCTGCCGTCTAGATGGTGACTTCAGAGGGTTAGGCTGGAACCCACATAGAGTAGATACAACAAGGACAAGAAAGCTAGAGGCTGACGTAGGGGCAGTTGAAATGGAAATCGCACGGGGTTTCAATACATAGAACAGCCTAACAAAGGTGAGCAAAATGCTCGAAGAATCTGCAAGCAAATTTTCACCAAGATCCCTCCGACGAGCCACATTGCTTAAATGGAAACTGGATTGCGCAGACGCGAGCATCATCAACCGATGTACTACTTCGAGCCTAGTCCGAAATACTATACGAAATGCAAACAGTACTAACGATTAGACTGCGGAATTGAACGCAAATGTACGTGATGCTGTGACATGAGCTCACTGCAGCCCACATAGACTGTTGGGAGGCAATGCGAAGAGAATAAAATGGCTATTCGAGGTGAGTGGCACCATTGCTAACCAGAATGGTGAGTCTACAAGTAGACTTAGGTCTGATACCACAACTTTGGGAATAATTAAGAGGCAAACTCTCGGGGGGCAGGGCAGATAACACACAGTAGATTTCCTATTTCATGAAATTTCAACCAAAATTCTGAAATATGGTTTCGATTGGAACAAATTACTTAAGAAGGGCTGTAATATTGATTACCATATTACATTCTAATCCCAAGATATTTCAGAATGTCGGCTTTTGAAACAGCTTCTTTCTGACCACCTGCAAAAGCATATTCTGTGAAAAGAGGTCTATTTAAGTAGTAGGCATTTTACTTATTGATTTTTAACCCATATAAATTCACAAATATTTTATAGAAAACAGAGACAAAGATATTCCATCTTGTACTCGCTTGAAGTACGATACTTGAAGGGGATCATTCTGTTTAAAAAAGAATTTCTAAATTTCCGAATAATTTCGAAACCTACCGAACTGCATGCTCAATAAATTCTTTGATAGAACGGATATCTAGATCACTCTATTTTTTAGAACATAGCCGAAAGACCACCGAAGGCGAGCAAGAAAACACTTTTCTTCAGGGACGCAGCAAGCGAACTTTTAAGAAAGTGCCTAAGTCAAGCTGCATCAAAAACCTTTCCAACAGCTGACGCCCATGTACTGCTCTCGACTACTCCCATCCTATATGAAGAGGGCAAAGACAAACTGTCAGCCCAAACCACCTCTATGTGCATCCATTCCTTTACCTGCTCCTGTGGGGAAGAATAACTTGGTCGAACGAACTGGCATTTGTCCAAAAGGATAAGATAGCACCTTCCAGCATAGTTAGGACAGGGTCAAATATAGACTACAAAAAGCCCTATTCGTGCGCATATGGTAGACACAGATCATCGCATAGATGTCAAGGAAGCTTCCGGGTGATTTACAAGGTCTCCTCAAGCTAGTCAAAATTCCTTGAGTACCGTCTGTTGGCTACGGCAGAAGCGCTGCAATCAGGTTACGTAAATCGGTCTTGTGCGCCCAAACAACTATACACAGGCGCCGCAATTGCCATGGCCGAAAGCAACCGATTCAGCCGCCCGCATCTAATTATCTGTCCCGGCGGCCGCCATCTGTCTGCCGATGATCAGAAGACCGACCCCAATTTTGTTTCCTCCCCACCTCCTCCTCCCCCACCTTCACAACCGTACGATTTTTTCTACTTACTTGCATATTTGACTTACTTACAGGGTAAAATAAATACAGAGGCCTGACGAGAATTCATCGAAAGCCAACGTATGATCGCCAAATTATCTGTTGAATTTTTCAATGGGAATTTCGCCTAAGAAAAATCACACATTTCTCTAGGCTATGGGCAAGAGGTAACATAGTTCTCATCAAATGTCGCAATGGATGTGGATCATGTTGCATGCTTCATTGGCAACATTAATAAATTGATGTGTACGATGTATTATGAATGACCATTTAACAGTCTCGAACAATGTCATAATTAGAAACTTTTTATAAATGAAAGATACGTTTTATTCAAACATTAAGTTTTAAAAAGGCGTAATTTGTCAGGTAACAAGTTTAGGAAAGTATATTTTTGTACCTACTTTCTACAAAATTAATTTTAATTTATATGGAGATAGAAAAACAACAAGAAAAATGCATACTACTTGAGCAGTATTTTAAGAGAACGAATTTTAGTGCATGGAAGTATCCAACCATACTTCAAAGAAAGGGGCAGACACATTTAAAACGGAACAAGTATTTCAGCATAGTACTGAATAAGAATAAGAACTCTCCCCGCACCGGTGATACAGGTGGTTTTCTGCTAAATTCCAGGGAGGGTAACTATTATCGAGTCACAACCCTAGCACTAATCCTCACCTTAAAAGAAACCCCAATCGCACTAGAGATTAGCGCAAAAAATTGATGAAAAAACACAAGCAACGAAAACCGTTATTCTTTTCCAAGTCTAATGTATACACGAAGTAGGCCGAGAGCCAACAAGCCACAGGGCAGGAATTAGGTTGCGATTTACGTTCAATGCCAATCAGGCTGGCAAGCCAACTTAAGAAGCAGCTTTATTTTATAGGAAAGTTTAACGAAAGTTTGGTGCAAATTGTACTAACAGATAAGTCAGTATTAGAAGAAAACTGCAGGGAGGTCAAAATGCATACGTTCAAACGAGAGACTTAAAAAGCAGTGCCATCTATCCCTAAAAGTAAATAGATACTGGAACGGGGAGGTGGAGGTGGAGAAGGAGGGGGTTAGGCTTAAGAAAAGGACCAACTAAGGCTCAGAATATAAAAATAGGGAACGACTTACTTTGACTTGACACAGTGGATCTCCTTTATTGCGATCTTGATCTCTCGACTAAGTTCGCGACCTGCGTAAACAACACCAAAGCTGCCACGTCCAAGGACGATGAGCTGATTATTATCATCCCTTTCGTATTCAAACTAAGTGGGAGGTGAAAGAAAAGTGCTGTTCATACAAGGTGAAACGAAGGAGCATGAGATGATGTCGACTCCGACGCAAAAAGGCTAATCGAAGTGGATAGCAAACAAATCGCGAGTTAAAACGTCGGAGGACATGTTTCTAGCCTCCAAGCTAACCGATAAAACAGCCAAAAGTGTCAATGTTCCGAGAAAAGCCCTGCGCGATGACCCGCAAGCGCAAACTTGCTCACGAATTCAGAAAAGTTTGTACTGTACTTGTACTCTATACCGTACTTTTGTACTGGAGTTTGATAGAAGGGTGGCTGCTGACGGAGCTCGAGAGTAAGCCTCAAGGCAAAACGGGACAAGTGAGTTCCGTTAGCGATTGGTGAGCGTTCATCAACGAATACAGGTGGGGTGAATGTTCACGAAATACGCACTTCTCCTCAGTCGCGGATCGGAGCCTGCGCGGGCAGTTACAGAGTAACTAAGCGTAGTAACTGGTAGTACAGACTACAGCAACAGTTCTTACTGCGAAATTAGTTGTATGTACTCTAAGGCAAGTTGATTCGAAGATAAATGGACTCATGTAAATCGTAGGTCCACCCAAACAACTAACCTTTATAGGCTCTTCCTCTTTAGAGTAGTCCACCAGATAGTTTTCATCATCCTCGAAGATGGAATTTAGCACGGCCTCATGGAATCTACACAAGAAGTGACTTTGTGGAGGCAGGGCAGAATATTCACAAAAGAAGACTACTGGCAAAACGAGTCAGCAGGATACCATTAATTTCGGAGGAAGG
This sequence comes from Schistocephalus solidus, assembly GCA_017591395.1. Classification (NCBI taxonomy): domain Eukaryota; kingdom Metazoa; phylum Platyhelminthes; class Cestoda; order Diphyllobothriidea; family Diphyllobothriidae; genus Schistocephalus; species Schistocephalus solidus. The sequence goes on from WEDG01005919.1 coordinate 70,416, forward strand.
AGGGGGAGGGGGAAGAGAAGAAGAATAAGAAGAAGAGATGAAAAACGACTTACTCAGAACGCGCCTTTTCGCTGGCAAATACCAAGCAATAGTCGACAGAGAGATTGACAGTGAAAAAGTAGAGACTGCGATTGTTCTTGCGGCTGAGGCTGAAACAGTGCAAAACAGGACAACCCTGTTGTTAGTAGTCAATACTAGGTACATTGACGGAGAGCAATGTAGTTAATGGCCTGACTAAATAGTCAACTAGATGGGGGTACTTCTGCCTGTAGAAGATATAGATATAAATTAATAAGTACGCAGATGAAACCTACAATGGCAGAACATCCGGCGCGCAATCGGGGGTCGGCGGGTTAACATCGCACCTGGCGACACATGTTAACTGAATGTGTCAGTTACCTCATTTCGTATGACTTGCGTCGATAAATTAATTGCTACTTATGCGGAACACGTGTGAGAAAATACACATGGTAGATGTGCTAACTGGTGAAATGGCAGTCAAAATTCTGAAATCTGACGGATGAAGGCGAAGGTTCGAGTGCCAAGCGTTTGCATGAGCGCACAGAGCCCTGCGCAGTCCCCTACAGACTTGCGCCAGCGATCATTGATTGGTTTGCAACCCCTTTACGTGTCGCATTTCTGTTGCTGCTGTTATCTCTGACGATGAACTCCTGCACGAGTTCGAAAACTCAGAATAATAAAAAAAGAATTGTTCCGGTGATCGACCAGACTTCTACGTTGCTTATTCTGAAATGTGTTTTCGATTCGTAAAAAAAATTGCATAAAGAGGGTTATAATATCAATTATCGTTCAGCATAATCCCAAGATATTGCAATCCCGTCAGGAAGCCGGCGTATGAAAGAGCTTCCCATTGGTCAGCTGCGAAAACTAAAATCTATAAAAAGGCCACTTAAGTAGTATGAATTGTCCTAATTGATTTTCGATGACCTTACAAATTCAAATACGTTTAATAAAAGATATCACAAAAAATACTCCTTTTCGAACCCGATTGGTAGAAAAATTACATTTTTTGAATTTTATGTTCAAATGAAGGGCATCTTGAGGGTTTAAAACAACGTTATCTATTCAGGAATAGTTTTGGAGCCGGTCGGCCGTTACACTTGCATCTAGGGTTTCCAAAATACATGCTGCATAAATTCCGTCTACGAAAGAGCAAAATTTTTTAAGACATTTGGAAAGTGTCATATAGTGCACATAAAACTTTTTAATGGCTATGAACCACGTTCTATAATTCACAAGCGGCAGAAAGGACATTTTAAAGTCTTAAAATCTCTTAACTATAAATTTTCTTACGACAAAAATATGACCTTTTTCAGGTATAAACTATAGAGAAGACGTAACTTTTGTGTATTTTTTGTACAAGCGATATTTGAATTTACAGAGGCATCGAAAATTAATGGGAAAAACACAAGAGTCGACTTCCTGATGTGACTGAACTATCTTAGGATTGTGTTGCATGATAATTAATACTAAAATTCCATTAAAGTAATCGTTTCTAAGCGTAAACAGTTCAGTACTTCGGTCTAGATTTCATTAGGTAGCACATATACTGTAGGACAAATCATGACAGCGCCTGGTGTCTGACTCATCAGATCCGCCTAGTGCACCCGCCAATGCCTGCATTGACTGCGGGCGGTAAATGAAAATCACTACGCTGGGCTGTGTAAGGGTTTTTTATAAATTTTGTGGATCAAAGCATGATCGGATTCCCAGGTCTCTGGATCGTCAAATTGTGGCCATGGGTAACCCAACTGCTACCATGGTCAACGCAACCACTTGCGTTGGCCTAAGGCAACTTTGGTTGGCTACATTCCGCACTTTTTCTGTTTATATTTGGGCGTTATTCATAGCGCTGAGGACAAACTAAGGCCCTGAGAAATGGATTAATTGTTCGGGCGGTTGATTCTTCCTTGAAAAAAATCTGCAAAATATTTTCTGAGATGCGTAGCGCCTCCCTCCCTCCCCCATAAACTTTGACCTAGCGTTTCGGTTCAGCTAAGCTTTTCTCTACACTATATTTGAAGCCCCTTCTTGCTTCCTACGAATGACCTATCACCAGAAAGCAGTATAATAACACCAAACTGTCAAGTAACACCAGCCCATTGTTCGGGATCCTCACGAGGCTCTGAAAAGTGAATTTTTAAAAGTATTCGGAAGGATCTTCGTGTTAAATAGCCATACTCGTCTGAAGTAGTAGTAGGCAGTAGTACCTATAGGACGCTGCTCCTGTTCTATAAACAACAGATTCCTGATAGACGCGAACAGGCGAGCTCCAGGAAACAGTTCAGAAGAAGAAGAAGAAGAAGAAGAAGAAGAAGAAGAGAAGAAGAAGAGGCGATCACTGGAACAGTTCCAGTGATTGCCTCTTCCTCTGAATAACAGAGTTTCCCTGTGAAAGCGTGGCAGGGACAGGAGAATGCACTAAGTAGCAAAACGATGCGAGTAGGCGAAAGCCAACAACCAGACCAAGCCAGTGAGAGCGAAAGTCCTACATTGTGAATATTCAGGATCACAGCCGGCAGGGCTAGGTTCGAAAAGTAGAAGATAAGGAAGCTTGGGTTAACTCTTTTAACTCTGGGACTAACTCTGTTAAAAATTCAGGGGATTTGACCCTGCGTTTGGTCAGCTGGTGACGACAAATCCTAATTAGCTTTGCAGTTTGTTTCCCACTATCCATCAACCCTTTCCAATAAGTAGGTGTTGGAACTCGCCTCAGTGCATATAAACAGGTCTTCAGTCAACAACACTCCCTATTTATCTTTACCATTCGCCTACGTAAAGAAAACCATCGTTTGGATTGGAATGTCACTGGAGTAAATGGTAGGGTCCAATCAAGTGCCCGCGAGCTCTTTGTGGATCGGCACTTCAATGAAAACACCACTGATCGTCTTAGCTGGAGTCAACTTGATAATTAATTAAGAAGCAGAGCGGAAAAGGCAGCTACGTTTGGAAGCAATTATCGACGGACGCACACAGGGTTTTCTTACAAACAGATGGCGATCAAACACGGCAAAGCGACGGCAGCTTATTGTCATGTCGCAGACGAGGCTACTAGCACGGCGCAAGTTACCCACACCAGACAACTGACCTGCTCGAACCGTGGGCTGAGGACTGGGAGAGTGAGGTCGATGTCTCAACGCATTCTCCTCAGTATATACGGTCTCACGTGCTTGAAGCTATAACGATGGGCTAAAAGCCGTGGCTTGAAAGGTTGCCAATTGACGGAATAACTCAAACCTCGCAGATAGTTCAGTGCGTGTTTACGTGGAGCAACCGACCAGCGGACTGAGGGTCAGGCTCATTTTTAATAGGGCCTCTATGGCATCCCTACTCCGCAGGATCGGAGCCGGTGTGGTGGCATGCACATAGGGGTGGTTCCAGTCGCACCAGCCAACTTCGAGCTCTTGGTCATGACACTGGGGCCCAGCTGGGGAGGAGGAGTGTGGGAGATGCAGCGCAAGTCTACCACCATAAACTAAATCACGCGCAAGTCACGACCCCTGCGCCACCATATTCTGAGGGCACACAGCGGGTCTCATGGAAATCGACGATTGAACTGTCATGTCACAAATCCATAACCAATTCTTTGCTTTCAACCAACCTTTTTGCGCTCAAAGAGAGAGAGAGGGCTTGAAGATCCAGAATTTAGATTGTAGTTAACCACGATCATAGTAGTGAAGAAAATAACAATAATCGCAAAGACTAGGAGCACGAATGGGATTTTGAAGACGAAGGCGACCTACGCAGCAGTTACGGGGTTCATCAACTGATGCGAACTTAAAGGCATTGGCTGCTAAATGCGGCTTACTTAGAGCCGAAGCGAGTAAACCGACTTTAAAAAGGATATATATGAAGGAGGTGGTACTAATGCCTCATGACACTGTCAGCACTGGAGTTAAGAAACGGTCTGCATCATGGATACTAGCAGGGAGCCGCGAGGGTTGTCCAAAGTTGAAGCAAATCGAAAAAAATGGACTGCTCCAACTTTAGTCACGCCACAACAGCGTTTGATTCTTGACTAATGCTGGTGATATGTCACACCAGCAGCCACTACCTGGCTAAAAATAACAGGTAGAGAGGCCTTGTTTTGCCACCTACACAGGACACGGGAAGCGGAACCGCCCACAATACATGAGGCTTTGCGCCCAATTCGGAGAAAATTGGGTTTATAATTAAGGTGAGGAGTAGTGTTAAGTTTGGGGTAAAGGTAAGAGTTGGGGTTAGTGTCATGATTAGGCAAAGGGTTAAGCTTTTTTCGTGTTAACTATAGGGTTAAGGTTGAGGATAGGGCTAGGATTACGGTGACAGTTGAGTTTTATGTTAGGGTTAGTGTTAGCGTTTCGACACAGGTATAATTATCCTTCCTGAAATCTACCGTAAGGCCACCTATTTTAAGCGGGCGGGGCGGTTCCTTTCCGTTGTCCTGCTGTTTAGGCGGCCATACAAGGCATCCCTACCGACAAATCTGCAGGAAGTTCCTTCTCCATATTCTAAGGCAAGAAGCATAAATTACGTTTCTCGATCCTTTAGAAAGAATATGGTAAGAGGGGCGGGTCTTATATTTTCTGGAAAGGCTAATTACTTGATCCTTCAGAGTATTTGGCACTATGCCAGTGACAGATTTGACCTGATCAGGGTTATCTTTGCTTTAATGATGCAGTCCAAAGGAACTTCAATAAAGGAAAGAACAAGCTATTATAACTTTCAGCGATGAAACATTTGGGTAGTTAAGTTCGCCAAAGGTACGGGTAAGGATGCCGTGTATGGCGGCCTAAACAGGACACGGGAATAGGAACCGCAAACAATACATGTGGAAATCAGGTTTCGGATTAAGGTGAGGGTAAGGGTTAAGTTTAATTTTCGGGTGAAGAAGAGAGTTGGGATTAGGGTCAGGATGAGGCTAAGGGTTAAATTCTAGGTTCATTTTACCTTAGGATTTAAGTTTAGGGTTCGGCTAGGGTTAAGATTAAGGTTACAGCTTGGTTTCATGTTAGGATTAGTGTCAGCTTTAAGGAAGGAGAATATTTACCCTTCCTGAAATTTATCCCAAGGCCACCACTTTAAGTGGAAGGGGCAGTTCCTTTTCCCGTGTCGTGCTTGGGCAGTCATACAAGGCATCCTTACCAAAGTACGTCTTCGATTATACATCCTCAGGTCTGTGCAGTAACATCGGTGAGGTTACAGTACCAAACGTTTAAACAGCCAAAGGATAGAAAGTATCGGGGAGAGGGTTGAGGGCGTTAAGAGGCCGGGAGTTACAGGCTAGTTCTGACAGGGGCTTACTGAGGGCAAGGAGGGGGTCTGATGGTGAGCTATGTCTGTGTTTCGTCAATGGAACGCAGCGTGACAGGTGAGAAAAAACATGGGCCAGAAGAGCTTTATGTGAACGCGGCGTTGGGTTGGCTAACCGTATGGCCAGGGCCTTTGCCGTCGCAAGTATCTGATGACTCAGAAACGCAACGTGTCTCGCCGGCACCTTATGCGTATTTGTCAGTTTTTCGTAATTCAATTAACCCAATTGTAAAAACTCAAGCCTTCTCCGTTGCTGTTGTGGGTTCGAATCCCACCAAGACGGCCGAGTTTCTCACAATTGGGTCAAACGCACTATTGGAATCTGCCAAAAAACGCATGTTAATTAAGTGAACCTGGTAGTCAGATGGCGGATTCTAGATTAGTTGTTTAGAAAATCCTTTTTGGGAAGTCCGCTTCCTGTAGTATTGATATGTTGCACAGGTTTCAGTAGGCCGGGTGGGTAACTCGACACGAATGTGATCAAATGCACAACTCTCAGTGTGGCTTCGTAGGTCAGGTGATTAGAGGATTGGTTGTACTAAAGCCCTGTCATTGACGTCGCGGGTTCCAATCCCATCGAGGAAGCGACGTTTACACAGTTGGGTCAAATGTATTAATAACTTCATGCTCGATTTCCCAATGAAAATGGTGTATGCTCCCATATGATTACTGGAGCAATCAGCTGGGAACCTGTTGAGAAACACCGATGAGCAAAGGTTTTTAAACAATGACAAAAATCCTAGACAAAGAGTATCTCTAGTATGAAATGAGTTTGGAGCGGTGGCTCCAGACTGGTTGGATCGACTACGGCACATAGATTATGAACTTATGAGCTCATCAAGGAAGGATGGGTTGTTAAGGCAATCGAAAACTGCCTATAGTGGTGGAAAAGGATTTACCTGATACCTGTGATGTCCTCTTTGTAGAAGACGAATACGGACGATTTGGACATCATCTCGTTGAAGGGTAGAGTCGTCTCGTCGCCATCCGTCTCCATGTCCGAAAATAAGAGCGTGGAACGATAGTTGGGATCGGCTGATAGGCGGCCCGTTTTAGAGGCCTTTTTGAGGAAACAGATGCTGAGATTTGGTTTGTCCGCCAGATAGTTGACTTGTAGATAGGCCGCCTCAATGACCGTAGAATCAGATGCCGAGACGATCACGGGGAAGACGATACGCTTCGGTTCCTTCGCATTGTCTAAAGAACTCTGCTCATCATCCGCCCCTGCATCACTCTTCTTTTTGTTATCCTCTGAAAATGGGTGAGCTTATTGGAGAGAAGGCATGAGACAGACTAAAGCACCAAACCGATCCGCGTGCACAGTTACAGTTAGTTTTCATTAACAGGAAGTCCTATGGGTACATAACGCGCATCCTAAATTGTGCAACATATTGTTATTATGGGTGTGCGTGGAGGATCACCGGTACGACAAATCTTGAGGGAAGAGTCAGGTTGTGGGAAATAAAATGACCTAATTTGGCCATAAGAAATCAAATCACTGGAAGGTTTGGAATATAGCGAAATCCTTTTTTCGAATAATAATCATTGTCCACTTACTATCGCTATGAGGAGATTTGCCGGCGTCTGCATCAGTCGACAGCCCACGAGGTCAACTCAGACTGAACTACAAGGTAAGCTTTTGTACAACAGCTGCTCAAGCCAAGGAAAGCGCAAGGCTTCATGAGCGATAGAACACGGTTCGCTTTTTTACGGGCTACTACAGCCGGCGACGAAGCCTCCGCGTGATTTTGGTTTCGAAACTAATGCAAAAAGTTTGTACTTTCTAAAAATTAGCAAAACGAACACTAATGGCATATGATTCGTAAACAGCAGGCTAAATTACTTAAATGGTAATGGCACTCCTCACAGAAGTTCGAATCGGCTAGGACCTGCTGGTTTGAGAGAGCTTGTTTGATGATTGAAAAGCATATGAGAAAGTAATCGCTTGATTTTAAAAGAAGTAGTGTCCAGAGACAGTTGGTGCACGACTTCAAACTTTTAACTGGAGGCCGAGTTGTAATAGAGGTATTTAGCTAGCCAACCCCTCCTTGGAATCTCGAAGGGACTCCTGCAGTGCGACTTTCTAGAGCTCTGAGAGTCCGACAAATAATGATGAGAATAGTTCAACCTGCAATGCGACTAATGAACGCTCACGGGTAGGATTGGTAGGACCTAGTAACACCGGCAATTTAAACAAAACTCATAATCTAAATAATCAAAATATGCAGTTGGGGATCGCTATTGTCGATTATGAAGAGCGAACTACCTAGCACATCAACGAACACGATACACCGTGAGTTATGGCGGTTTTATAAGGAAAGACTAGTGCACACGACACCTCAAACTAGTCCATTTCCAAAAGCAGAGGTAGCCTGGGGTTTGAGGAAGTCTGAGAAAAAGTACCTGATTCCCTCCATAAAAACTCATTTTGGCTCGCATTCTGAGGTCCGACAGTCCAGTAGCAAGCGCGAAAAAATGCGCCCAACGAGCTGTAAAGTAGCTCGACAGAGTAACGGGCGTATCATTCTTGGTAATTGCCACTGCAGCAAACATAAACGCGGAGGCTTAAATAAACCCCACAAACTATACGACTTCGAGTAGGACTTAGATGAGTGGGGCATACTTTTGCGATTTTAAGAAAAAAAACCATAAAGAGGGTGCCTGTGCCAGAGATCCAGCTGTAAAAACCTGCCACGATAGGCAAAAGAGAATGCAATCTTTGACACAAAACATTTCAGGAGGCGTACCAACGGCTGAATTCTTATCTGATTTGGAGCCTGGGGGTTCAGCAGCCTCCTCTGTCGTGTCCTTGACGGTCTCTCCGAAAAATTCCATCCAAAAGTTGAAGAGCTAGAACAAAGAAGATAAGGCGGGAGAAGGAAGAGTGAATTGGAATCCATGTAGTCGGGGTTACAAAAAGCAGAGGAAGTACGGGCTACAAAGAGGAGCAAATGGGTGCACATGTCAGTGTCATAGAAAGGAAGTCATAAGGGTGCGAAAAACCAAAAGGCTGGCTGATGCAGTATTTTTGCAGAGAGGACACATGGTGGTGGTTGTCGTGCCAACGAGATGATTTCGACGCCCTCCCTCTGCAAAAAACAGATTTCCGACTTACACCCAGATCTCACTGAGCAAGAGCAGATATTAGGGTAGATCAGTTCATCTACAGTCGCTCGTTGACTCATCGAAATACAAAGATTCTAAAAGGCTGCAGGGGTCCCGCTTAACACGTGCAACAGAGTCTCTACGAGGTTGATATACTGCAGTAGATAGGCTGTACAACTTGTCAAGCGCTTTCAATAAGCTAGGAAGCAGCTAGATGCTTAAGAAAGGCTAGAGTTAATATAATGAGTTCTACTCACATAAGAATGTGGGGTTTATGACACCCAGATCCAAATGATGTCATAACGTAGGCTACAAACTCCAATCTTGTCTGCTAAAAGCGTTCTTAGGCCAACGAAACTCGACGCGGGTTATGGACTTGAATCGGCACAACTAGTGCCTATCACAATAAAAAGAACGAGCAGCTATTTAAAACATGGGACATTGTTGTGACATACCTGCCAGTGAAAAAGACCATCCGCGGCGTCTTAAAGGAGGCTATAAGGTGTCTGGGAGTGAATGCTCAAACAAGCGTAATTTATGGTTCAGCCTTGGTGAAGATAATTTTGAAAATTTTGTCGACGAGGGCGTTCAAGGATAAAGATCGGAAACTCCGATTAAAAAACGGTGATGTGGAAATCGAAAATATTGATCCACCCATTAGGTCCGTGGACTAGATATGCAATGTTTCCAGCCATGCGTGTAGGTCAGAGCACGACTGACGTGGGCAGGCTCGGAACAACTCCTCTCAAAACTTCCTCTGTCTCTGTCGACCTACCTCTAAACTCTCTAAATTTTATGGAAAAATAAAGTCCCATTGATGCTATCACAGAAATCCGTTGTAGCATTTGAGTTAGGACAACCGCGGCCACCCTTAATTCACCGCCGTTGCTCACTTCGAGGCATCGAGGAGGTCAGCGCAAAACCTGCTTCAAGCCAGGGTAGATACTCTGGAACCTTCGGTGGTCGGTCTCCGTCGATGGAGAGCAGAGTGAACATGAGCTCTCCGGGGTGATTGTAGCAGATCATCACGAGTGCAGACGCACAGGCTATGACATAAAGGTCGGCCTAACAAGGCCTTATCAGCCATATCGAGTAGATGTGCTACACCATGAAATGCTAACCAAAATTCTGAAATTTGCTTTTGAACCCAAACGATTACTTACTTTCGATTGTAATATTAAATAGCGTGCGGTATAATACCAAGATATTTAAGTCACGACAGGATGCCGATTTTTGAGCGAGTTTCTGTCCAACCGCCTGCAAAAATTACATAGTAAAAATTATTTTGTTATAAAGCATTAATTTTTCAATTTATTTTCAATGGCTTTATAAATTCAACCATATATTTTATAGGAGAGAACTGAGAAAATGCATTACTTATTGTACTCATTTGGAGGCCAATGACGTTTTCTTCCAATTTTATACCCGAATAAGGTAGTTTTTGGTTTCAAAAAGGTTCTGATTAAGAGATTTTTAAGAAAGTAAAATGTGTGTTCCTAAAGCATGATATCTATTTAATTAATAATGCTGTTTATAAAGTATACAACATGGTTCACATCCACTGCGAAATCTTAGGAGCCTTCTATGACTTCATTTTTAGGAGCGTATAGAAATGTAAGATTTTCCCTAAAGGGAAAATATTCGGTTTGTAGTTTGGAAACCAAGAATGCACGTGTAACAGCAGGTCGGGTACAAAAACTTTCCAGAGTAAAGAAAGTGGTTTTAAAGCCAAACGATGCCCTGTGTTCAAGTTTAAAATGTGAAGACACAATTTCCTACCAAAGGAGTGCAAGAAACATTGATTTCGTTCACATTTCCTATAAATTATTTTTGTAATTTATAAAGACGAGGAAACGCAATTGTAAAAATTTATGCTACTTAAGAAACCATTTTTTCAGTCTTATCTTGCAGTCGATCAGAAATAATCTCGTTCAAAATCCGGCATTATGACGTGACTAAAGTGTCTTGAGATTTTGCTGCAGGATATTTAGTAATACAACCCTACTTAAGTAATCTTTTAGTACCCAAAACACATTTCAGAATTTAGGTCAACATTTTAACGGTTTACGCTTACTGTACATAATCTTCAAATATCGAGAAGGCCATTTTCCAGAGTATTTTGATTAACTTGTAGTCGAAGACCTCTTGGGTGACTTTCAAAGTACTTTTAGGGCGTGGTCGTCTAATGGAAACACACCTATCTAATTACACGTGGAGCAGAGAGCAGGTGGGAAGTCGAAGCTAGGCCATCATTTGCAGCAGTCTGCTTCCTACTGACATTTGCTTTCCTTCATGAAGCAAAGTGCGACTCGACTAACGGAAACAGTGATTTCTCATCAATTTGTTCATGCGGACAACACGATGACAGAGGGACGGTCACTTGTTCCTACCTTTCACAGTGCCCAAGTATCACCACAGCCGACAGAGAAAGCGAGTGATATTCACGACATACCTGCTTGCCCGGCGCCTGCTCTCGAGCGTCCGAATTGTTTCGGAATCTGAAGATTAGACGGATGTTGTAAAGCGTGGTAGCGAGACTCCTAAAGGAAAGAAAGGTTTTTGTCAATCAAACTCTTAGAAGGTCTACGATCGAAATATGATGTTGCAATCGCACGTCCAGGTTCTGTTAGCTCAGAAATAAAATAATGACGCTGGCATTCCAACGCCTTAAAAGATAAAGCGAGGAGGTGAATTCCAGGAAGAAGTGGCGAATATTACTGGAACAATAGCATTATTGGAAACGGAACAGCCACAGAAAGGTTCCTGGTATGACAAAGATTAACTGCTCTCCTAAGTCCGCCTGGTAATTTATTAATAAATGAGCAATCAAGAGAAGCATCAAAATTGAAGCAGCAAAAAAACATTACAGACTTTGTGGTCACTTGTCTCAAAAATAACAAATATTCGAATTGGCATGATTTTGACGGCACAATTTACGTCTAATCGAGGCAAAAAAGACGACTAAGTGTAAAAATATCGTTCGTCTCGCTTAATTTTGCTCAGGAGCAGGCACGCTTACAAAGTTCCAAAAGTCATAAGTGGAGAGAACAACACCTGGTTGAGGGTAAGTTCAGTATCACGAAATGGTATTTCGACAGCCGCAAGCTACGAGGCCCACATCTGCACCACATGAGGCGGTGCAGTTGTGCGTGTAATTGTTCTATAGGGAAGCAGGCTTGCAGATTTCCACCTCACCCATAATTCCGACCGTCGAAGTCCGACGATGTCAACCGTATGATCAAAAGAAGGGTGGTGCAGGGACGGTAACTTGCGCGTGGATAAGTTTTAAGTGATATTACCCTTGCGCTGCAGCTACGCACTCTGATCTCTACACCACCTGAGCCCGGTGTCATGACAGAGTCATATGACCGGAGATGGAAGAGGGCGCAGGTGGCTGGCGAGGCCAGGTATCCTAAGCCCTAGCCACCCCTAGGCGTGCTACCAAACCTCCCATGTTCGGCATTTGTTAGCGGAGCGCAACCAGAATAACACACACGATAGTTCGACCGTCGATTTCGACGATGTCCACCGTATGCTCCACGGAAGGGTGGTACAGGGACGGTGACATCCGCGTTTAATTAGTTTTGAGTAATAGTAGCCTTGCGCTGCAGCTACCGGACTCTCTCCTCCTCCCCCACCTGAACACACTGTCATGACCGAGTCAAGAAGACCGGAGACAGGAGAGGGCAGAGGTGGTTGGCGTGGACGGAGCCGCCCCTGGGTGTACCACCACACCTGACTCGGATCCCACGGAGTGGGAGTGCCATAAAGGCCAAATTAAGAAGGAGCCATTGCAGCCTGACTCTCAGTCCGTCAGTCAGCCACTCCACACAGAACCCAAATTGGGCTAACCATGCGGTCCGAGTTATCCCGTCAGTTGGCAACCTTCCAAGGCACGGCTTTTAGCGCACCGTGATAGTTTCAAGCGCCTCAGATTGTTTATAGTGAGGAAAATGCGCTGAGCTGTCGATCTCTCTCTCTCCCCCACCCTCACAGTCAGACCACCGTCCGAGTCAGTCAGTTGTCTGATGTGAGAGTGGGCACATTGGCTGACACGTCGGCGAACCCGTCTTCGCGCGCCACAGCACGAGCTGGCCCCCATAACACACACACCAGGATTTACTTACTCAGGAGATATGGAGGAGCCATCTCCATCTGACTCCCAGTCCACTGGTCAGCCACTCGACACACACAGCACATACAATGGGCCGACGGCGTGGTCTGTTGTAAACGTCAGATTGGCAGCCTTCCAAGCCACGGTTTCTAGGACCCCGTGATTTTATCAGGTACATTATGATGATTGCGAGGGTTTTGTCTATGTATTAGTGTAGATGGTGTGCGCTGATGTGGCTTAGCCTCCGGTGATTTACCGCAGGTTGTCGTGGAGGCGCATGTGTCCTGATGGGTCCATGCGGTGTGTAAATGTTCGGGAGCAGTGAGGGCAGTGGAGGCGGGCGCGGCGACTATATGTATGTGCCCCAGGCAATGGTTCACTAGCCTCCGTGCGATGGATTCGCAGGTGACTGACCAGGCCGATGCGTGAGTTTAAGTTGCAGGCGCATTGTGGACAAGAGAAATCGGTAGCGGTTGGGGAGATGTCATTCATGGTAGTGGGGGTGGCAGTGGCGGTAAGAATGGCAAGAGCGGAGGGTGTGTATGATGTATCGGTGTTGTCGGCATTGCGGTGAATTCCACTGTCATGGATGCGCATGTGACCGAGTAGGCCCATGCGATTAGTGAATGCGCGAGGACAGTGGGAGCAGTAAAGGCGACGATCTCTGTTGTGTCTTGGTGCTCCAGGCAATCGTTCACCAGTCTCTGTACGATGGATTGACAAGTGACCGACTAGGCAGATGCGTGAGGTGAATGTGCGGTCGCATTGAGGACAGTTTAGGAGAGAGTTCCCATCGCTGATGGCGGTGGTGGTAGTGAAGGCGGTGGTGGGGGTAACAGGCGATGAGTATTGGGATGTGGTGCCTATAATGGTGGGAGTAATGGAATTGACGCCAGGAGTGAGGGTGGGGGAAACTGGAGTAGGGTTTGCAGAATTTGGAATTGGCGGATTGTTGGTGCATTGCGTCCGAAGATGTCCAACCAGGCCGATTCGCGCGCGGAAGATGCGTTGACAGCGCGGGCATGTTGGCAGGGCCTGGGCATTGACGGTGTTGGTCCGGGGCGCTGGTGACTTTCGTGCCGATATTTTTGGCCTTGGCGGTGGCGATCCGGTTAGCCTCATAGATTGCTGAACCAGTCTTCACGGATCTTCTCCATGCCGGTCTATCCTGGGCGAGGTCCTCCCAAGTCACCGGGTTGATTTGCAGTTGTTCCAGCGATTTCTTCAAAGTGTCCTTGTAGCGTCGTTTTTGACCTCCCTGTCGGCGAGCACCCGTAGCGACATCTTCGTAGAAAAGTCGTTTGGGTAGTCGCTCGTCATCCATTATTACCAGGTGGCCTCTCCATCGCAGTTGCACTTGCCTCAGCATGGCATGGATGCTTAGGATTCCGGTCCGCTCCAGGAAATCTGAGCCAGATGTGGTGGTAGGCCCAGGGGCGGCTCCAGCCATGCCAGCCACCTGCGTCTCCTCCCGCCTCCGGTCTTCTTGACTCTGTCGTGACACTGGGCTCATGTGGGGGAGAAGGAGAGAGTGCGGTAGCTGCAGCGCAAGGGTCTTATCACTTAAAAGTAGTCTACACGCAAGTCGCAGTACCTGCACCCCCCTGCTGTGTAGCGTACGGTGGACCTCGTCGAAATCGACGGTCTAACTGTCGGGTGTGTTTGTGTGTGTGTGTGTACCCTGTCCCGATAGCAGATTGATACGTGGTGCCGAAACTGGTAACGCCCACAGGTCTGTCCATGTCCTCGTTCGCACACACCTGAAAGTTCACCTCACGTCTGCACCAAATATGCCACAGGCGAGACGCTCAATGTCGCAAAAATCCGGCAACCCAGCACCGCCGATGACTTGAACACAGAAATCCGGTCCCACTTTACGATCCGAGTCAACAGGGAAGGCAGTGATCAATGGTCATTACTGAAGACATCCGTCCATGGAGCAGCTGAGAAAATTCTCGGATTCACCCAGCGGCGCCGCAGTGACTAGATCAGTGGACGAAACCAGCAGTTGTCTGCCCAGACGGCTTGAGTCAAGTCCCACACGATGTTTCCTTCCGCCCACTCCGGAACATGACAGCAAAGTCAGCTATTGATGACCGGCAGAAATATTGGTCTGGAATAACGACGTCAAATGGAACAGGCCTCAAACGTTGGTGGCACTTGCCAACCCTACCAAAGTATCCACCAAGTTAGTGGTAAGCCCTTGACACTTAGTGACTCTGTTCGCGATGTAAATGGTGGCTTTAGTGCTGACAACTCGGCCAAGGTCAATCGCTGGCATGAGCACTTCGAGCACCTTGTTAACTATGATGAACAACTAATCACACTCTCGTTATCCTCTGCACTTGAGTTGCATTCCTCTCCAGCCTATGCAATGACGTGCGACCCCCTTCCGGAGGAGAATTCGCCGATGTAATACAGAGGCTGCACAACAACATGGCGCCCAGAGAGGATGGTATTCACACAAAAATCTACAAGCCTGTATCGACACTGGTGCCCTGGCTCCATGAGGTGATTGAGCAAGTGTGGAGAGACGAAGTAGTTCCTAATGACTGCGGTTCGGGCATCCGCTTGCCTGTCTTCAAGAAGGGAGATAAGACAAAGTGTAAGAACTACCGCGGCATATGCTTCATCGAGGTTGCTGCGAAGGTTTTCACTATTGTCCTTCTCAGACGGTTTCAGTCTATGTGACTCAAGGAAGAGGCCCAACCAAGCCAGATTCCGAGCTGTGCGTGGATGCGCGGACCAGATATTCACTCTGAGGCGCATTCTGGAATTCCGACATGGCTACCAACAGCCGTCTGCTTTATCGAATTCGCCGCTGCGTTCGACTCCGTCCATCGTAAGTCCCTATGGAGAATAATGGAACTTGATGGTGTGTCAGTCAAAAGCATTGCCATAATCAAGACCTACTATCGCTCCACCACTTCTCTCCCAACCCTTCGATATCCGATCTGGCGTTTGACAAGATTGCACCCTTTCGCTCATTGTATTCAACTACGCCATTGACTGGATTCTCCGGAGGGCCCTACACGGTTCTGACGGTGTGGAATTTGCACGCTGACACCGCGTGACTGACCTACACTACGCTGACGATATCGCCTTGCTAGCCTCAAGCTTTGGTGATCTACATTCTGTGGTATCGCGGGTGAATGAGATCACTATTTTGGTCGGTCTATGCATAAACACTGGGAAGACCAAATTGTTTTGGTGGTGCAGCCCTGACAAGGAGAAAGCACTCCTCGGAATTAATGGCCGTCAACTTGAAGAAGTAGACAGTTTCAAATACCTCGGGGTGAGGATTCTGCCGAATGGACTGAGTAAAGAAGACATTTTCTCCCGAATCGACGCTGCTCGCCGGGTTTTCTCTATCCTTCGAAAGTGCCTATGGACGCGACGCAAGCTCTCTGTCGCCACGAAGATCCCGTATAGCGTGCATCTGTCCGGTAGGTCCTCCTTTACGGTTGTGAAAGCTGGGCTGTGCGTGCGGAAGTTTGGCGAAGACTTGAGGTATTCGACCATCGTTGCCTGAGGGTCATCCTTCGAGTGAAGTACACAGACTACGTCTCAAACGAAGTAGTCCGCGCTCACTGGAACAATATAGCCAGGATATCTCAGGCCATCAAACAAAGAAAACTGAGGTGATTTGGGCACGTTCTCCGTCGCCCGCCTCACAAGCTGAGTTCTAATGCTCTCGATCCGGCGCCGCTACCCATTTGGAGGTGTCGAAGAGGTCAACTAAAAACCTGGCTCGAAATGGTTCGACAATACATGGAGGCGGTGCTTGGACCTTCGGTATTCGGCGTCCGTCGCTGGAGAAACGAATGGGCTGAGCTATCCACGTCTGCTGCCGCGAATAGTCACGTATGGAGAGGTACAAATACGTGACATCATCGAGGCCGACAACATCAGACATGATCGCAGCCGTAAAAAATACAAGTACATAGTTGGTCTCGTCTTCTAACCGTTAAATGCTGTTCGTGTATGCGGGTTGACACGAAGTTCCCAGTTTGACCATAATAAACAAAATCACAACTGGCACATGAAATTTTGGAGAAAACACCTTTTCTATTAAGATAACTAACCCTGTCCCTTGGGTGTACAAACTGTGAGCGTAAGGTAGCTGTGGGGTGGTGTGCTACTTGTATCCGATGTTTCCTTGGTTGTCTTTCGACAAGCTCAGATAAATTCTTCTCGTGTGGGAGGGTACTTCAGGTCATTGTTGCTGGTGCCTGGTCGGCCGTATCGTTTAAAATACCTTTATGCTTGAACTCATGCCACTTCATGCATTGAAGTACAAAGTCACGGGTGTATCAATTTTCGGGGAATACTTTAAAGAGGTATATAATTTCTGCCTGATCACTTTCTTCATCAGAACAGTGTGCTTTGGCTCGATTTAGGAGACTGTAGACAGAACTCCCTTTGTGAGAGACGCGATGGTAAATCTCAAAGTGAAGAATGACCTTAGAATATGTTTCTTTGCGATGAATTGATGTTAAGAGTGGTCAGTGAGCTTTTCGATGTAGGATGACATCCAGAAATGGGAGTTGTCCGTCAGCCTCCGTTTCGAAAGTAAATTAAATTTTTGAAAATGAAGAGCTCAGCTTGTTGCGAAGCCGGTCAAATTGTTTTCTCTTGACGATGACAAATGTGTCATCTACGTAGCACACCCACAATTCTCGTTCAATTGTAGGAAGTTAACGATCGTTATTGCTGCATTACGACATGGGCCAGAGAGCCGGATATGGGTGACTCCATAGGAGCCCCTTAAAGTTGTTGATAGCATTGGCCGGAAAAGGAAAAAATTGGTTTCTAGACAAAGGTTTAGTAGTTGGAGTAACGTGTAGGCAGGCACGTCAGTGAGATAGGCCTGAAATAGTTCTTCGATGCAGTCTCGCTATACCTAGAGGAATTGAGGTAAAGAGTGGGACCACATCGAATGAAACCATTATTTCGCCAGGTTTAACTGTGACTCCTTTTCGCTTGTCTATAAAATCCTTCCAATTTTCAACGGAGTAGGCAGATTCCTTTTTAAGTGGATATAATTGGTGAAATAGAACCTTCGAAATTTTATAGTTGGGTGCATCCATTAAGGAGACTATCAGTCACAGTGAATTTAGGAAGACCATATGTTTTAGCAATGAGAGGTTCTTCTTGTTTTAAGGATTTAGCAAGAACTTTTGAGCTTGATTATTTTCCCATAAGGCATTTCCGTGTTTTTTTTTTCAATGCTTGAGTTTTGTGATTACGTTGGGTTTGCAGACAGAGGTTTGTATTTTGTATCGTCTTTTAAGAGTGACATCTTCTCTGTGTAGTCTGCCTTGTTTAGGATAGTGGTGGCACCTCCTTTGTCGAAAAGTAGAATAATGATGTCGTTCTCTCATTTAATTGCCTTTCTTTCGTCGTAAGATAACGTTGAGTGCTTACTTCGGTTCTTCGAGGCATGCACAGCGCTGCTGCGAATTGTAAACTGTTCTTCTTCTGTCAGATTTGCTGACGATATGATTGATTCGAAGCTGGCAAGGAAGTCAAGATAATTGGAATCTGACAGTTTTTAGTTCATACCGTTGAACAGCACGTCTTCCTCTGTGTTTGCTGTTGCTGCTGCCGATGTTTTTATTTTTGCTACGACCTTGGAGGATAGGTTTATAACTTTGTTTGGACAAGTAGAATCATTGTTACTTTTATGAAAAATCCTCATCCAATTTTTCTCCAAGATGCTTCTCTTTTTTAGCCGTCCTAGTTTGGAGACAAGTGTGATAGTCTCGTGTAGAGCTTCAAAAACATGTGTAGGCAGTCGCTCATGGCATGCATTTACGATATTGCGCGCCTGTTATGAATGCTCCAAGCATTTGATGGCCATAGCGGCTTGAAGGTCCCGGGATGACTTTATTGCCGGTTTCACCATCGCAGCCTAGGGCAGAATTCTGTTATTTAGACATCGGTGTAAAAAGTATACTTGTTCTCATGTTAAAGATTCGCGAATACCACACCTTTTGCCATCGTCGGGCATAAAGCAAAACAGTCCACTGGAAGTTCATATGCATGTATTAAAGAACGGGCATCTGCAGATATTTAATAAGAAGAGACGAAGTTCTCTGGGAAAATGTAAAACTTGATACGTTAAGTTTATATTTTCCCAAAAATTTCGTCTCTTGTTATTAAATATCTTGGAATGCTCGTATTTCAATATTTTGCCAGACGTATCAGAGGACAATCCGTAAGGAAGAGAAGACAACGGTTTCCGTTAGAATACGCAGTCACATCGATGCTCCTATAGCGTGATCCCAGCCTTTATCTTTGTTCCTACTCCAGCATACCCTTCAAAACGTAGGTACGAGAGTTTTATACTAAAATAGTTCACATTAAAGAAGCCGTCTTCCTCGGCGGAGATGCACCTGCTGAGGAAGACGGAACTGCGGCTCACGCATTAGTGGTTAGCGGCTCTTTGAATTGTTATGTTATGTGCTCCTACATACAAAAGTGAGACGCAGCGACGTTGATCCCAACCATTGAACGCAAAATAGAAGCAGGTTAAACAATACATTCTTACGCATAGCCAGCTTATAGGCATCTTTATCAGGCTGGATGCGATCACAAAAATTGTCGATCACCAGGAAGATTACGTTGATCCGAATACAAGTGCGCACAGGCAACCAATCGAAAGACAGTACGATTAAGATTTTGAGGAAAAACCGCGGAGTTCGGCAGCATTTACTTCAGGTGCACATGGATGAACATTGTTGGCATGTTTTGAAAGGAGACTAAGATCAATTCGTGGTAATCCCACGCGATAGTAAGGAAGTATCTGTTGTTTAATTGTTGTTATTTAATTCAGAGTTAATTTTCGTAATATAGATGGCATATTTCAAATCTGATTCGGATTGTTAACTAGCACTTTTTAAGGGAGAAATAACGCTATAGTACCAGCACCACAACCCAGCCAAAACATTCCGACTAAAACTGGGGTCATTTCTTCTTTGGCTTTTAATCGTCTGTTTCCGTCTACATAGATTAGAAGTGTTAAAATCGGCTAGAACTCGATAATTTGAAGCATTTTCTCCCGGGTATGAATTTACAGCAGGCGTACACAGCAGGATTTATTGTTACCAAGAAATTTCGTGACGGCTTATCAACTGCAACCCGTGTTTGCATAACACAGATAACGAATGGACTGCTGTCCATTTTCATTCGTTATCTGTGTTATGCAAAGACGGGTTGCAGTTGATAAGCCGTCGCGAAATTTCTTGGTACCAATAAATCCTGCTGTATACGTCTGCTTTAAAGAACTGTATAAGTTCCTTATTACATTATGTTCAAGTATGCGCTTGAAAGGAGCACTTGGTTGAACATCACTTAGTTGACATTCAACAAAAGCGTACAATGCCGTGACAATAATCAGGACACTACGAAGTGCCTGCGAATGAAGAAGAAATAGATAGGAGAAATAAAGAGAGAGAGAGAGAGCCCAGACTTGCCATGATGGCGGATCAAGGCGGTACATGCACTCGGCAGCACGTGTCGCCGCCACGTAGTCCTCCGCGAGAACTCGGACCTCGAAGAAAGTGGCCACGTCCCAGTAGTCCTTAAGGGCAGCCAGATTGCCCTTCCGACCAATGTGTAAATTGAGGATGTTGCCTGCGGTGTCAGTAGGGAGGGCGGGGGAGAGATGGAGGTAAAAAGATGTACACTGTGATAAGAGGTGTCGGCAGATGACAGTGGATAAGTACCAACGGCGGAAAAAAATGAAGAAATTGGTGGGTAGTCCACTGTAAACTGGTACTGTCAAAAAAATCCTATTTCAATGACAAAGCAGTGTTATGACGATTGGAGGTGGAGAAGGAGGCATCGCCTAACGTGGTGAAGACGGCATTTCCGCATGTCGCACGCCTGCTACTCCTTACATGCGTACAAATAATTTGATCTCGCACTGAAGAAAGCTATCATAAAAGGCCACACGAAGGAGCAAATGTAGCCTAACTCATTCCTGAGCTGATGCGTCCTCATACTTAGGAAATAATTTGATAGGCTACACTGAGGAAAAGGTTGCGCTGTGAGGAGAAATTGTTAATGGGGAAAAATCACCGATAGCAACAGAGACTAGGATAGTCATTTCTGGGTCCGGTTTTAGGTCTTGCGTTGCGTCTTCTTGACCTATGAGTAAAACAGAGTCGTACGGCCCGAAAGCAGAACTTTCAGCTGAGGGTGAATCGTCTTGCAGCAGGGCTTATTTGCGCAGCACCTAACACACTAGAAGAATTTAAATTTTTGCGACATCACCTTCAAATTCATTACTTGAGACAACCCCAGAGGAGTCACTTTTCCTTCCCACGCCCACCGCGTTTCGGTGGCAAGGCAAAGCCAACATGAATGGAAATGGACGTGCACTCAGTGACTAGCGTAAGTATAGCTACGTACAGTAGTTATGTTAACCAAAATTCTGCAATATATTTTCGCGTCAAAAAAAATTATTGGTCAGTAAACTCCTGAGATATTTCAGTCCCGTCGGGAGGCCTGCTTTTAAACGACCTTCTTTTCAACCGCATAAATAAAGAACCTTGTGTAAAAATGGTCACCTAAGTAGTGCTAATCTTTGCAATTAATTTTCAATGTTATTAAAAAATTCAGATGTAGTTTATGGAGAACACGCAGAAAGTTATGGCTTCTTTACAGTTTACACTTGAAGAAAAGGAATCTATCAAGGTTAGAAAACTTCTAATTGCGAGATTTTTAAGACCCTGAATATATTGTTCGGAAACCCTGAAGGCACGCTTAACGGCAGGTGGTGATCAAAATTATTCGGAAAATGAAAAGGTTTTTTAAACGAAAGAAACCCTTCCTTCAGGTATGAAACTTGGAGGGTATGTAATTTGCTACCAAATGAGTCCAAGAAAACAATATTTTTGTGCGTTTTCTATAGAATACATTTGATTTGACGTCGAAAATCAATGAGAACAATTCATGCGAGGAAAGCGGCAACTTTTTACACAATACAGTTCATGCAGATGGTCGAAAAGAAGCCTGTTCAAAAGGCGGCATTCTGGCTTGATTGAAATATATTGGGATTATGCTGCGCAATAATCTATTTCGCAATCCTACTCAAGTGATCTTTTGGAAAGAAGAGCGCATCTCAAACATTCCATGATATTGCAAATTAATCGTATTCGTGTCAAGTTTAGAGAACATACAAAATTAACCGACAAGATGGAATGGGGTTTGAGAACACGCGGAGCTGTTTCAAGCGATAAAGGCCCAAATAGAGTGTGCTTTTAGAAAATCCCAAAGACAATGGCGTTAGAGACGAAGGGCGGGTTGATGAAGAGGGCAGTTAAGTGGGCACAATATTAGACGACGTAGAAGTGACTATTCGACGTCTAGGTGACACGGAAGAAATATAAATAGCAATTGTTGACGAATGCTCACCGATCGTTAATGGCACTCACTCGTCCCGTTCTGTCTTAAAGCTTATTCTCGAGCCCCGTCAGCAGCCGCAGGGCGGTTAGTAGTAGTATAGGCAGAGTAGCAATGCCGAAGAAGACAAGGGATAATAGGAGACCAGTCTCTCTTGTCCTTGTCGGCATTCTTAAACAGCATTTGCTGAAATATTCATATAAGGGGTTGAACATTATAGAGAGAGCCATCGGACGGAAAGTTTGCTTTTTGCCCAGATCCTATCTCGCGGACTCGCTGGCCTCTTCAATCTGAGCAGGGCTGGCTGACAATAGTTGAGGTTTCTGTACATAATAAAACCCCTAGACATGACGTCTTCTTTCTTCCGTAAGACTTAAGCCTGACTCTGAAAGAATACACTTATCGTCTACGCGCCAAACAGACCCTGGCCGTTAGTAACTCAGGTGAGCTGCATCGTAGCTGGAGTATAGCCGCATCTGAAAACGGACCTCATTGGCTTTGCTCTAATGCAGCTAACGGCCGTGAGAACTTGAAGTTACGCATCCGTATCTGTCTGTTACTTATTGTAGTCGGTCTAGTTCTCACAAAGCAAATTTTTATAAATAGACAGGGAGGCTGTTTTAGACACGAATACACGAACGAGATGAAGGGCGGACAGGATGGATGCATTGCTTTTTATCTCGAGTAGTGAGGAGACCTTCGTCGTTGAGAACGTTAATTTTCAAGACTAAGAGAAACTCCTATCATTATGTAGATCCGGAGTCTGATATATGGGTTTAATATCTATTGGTCGCTGGGTTATCCATTGGTTTAGTAGGCACAATGACAAATTAATTCACCGGAACAGTACAGGAAGGATAGGAATACGGGCATTACGACGGCCAGTGCAGCTTGCACAGAGGCAAAAGATGAGCCCAAGGCGAGCGTCGAAAGCTGATAGCATTACCTAGAGCCCGTACCGTAAGGGGGAACACTGTGTACGCAGACAATATTGTATCGTCACTCTCACCCTAATTCACCCTTCCGCACCACCAGGGATCCCAGCTGCTGCAGGGGATTGACAGGAGAGTCGGGAGGGACGACCGAAATGACAGGGATTTCGCGAACACAGCAAACTGCACCCTTCAGTACTACGTACCACCTGTGACGATGGACGCTTGCCTGGACTGCCCAAGACAAGAAACGACAGTTAAACGTCGAGACGTAACCGATAAAAATCATGCGATGAAGGCACCGGAGGCGCAGTTCGTTAACATTCCAAACGGTGAAAACGCAGATACTGGCGGCTTGTAAACTAAACTTTTAGTAGGCGGTTTGGTGGTATCGCCCATTCGCAGGATGCTCTGTGCAGACTTCCTATAAACACTTAGTAACATCGTTAATCAGTAGACAACACTAAAATCAAACTCTGTTACTTCCTGTTTAATTAGCTTCGGGGCTGAGACAGTGGATTGTTACTGACAGCTATCCGGTGGTCTCAATGGAAAACTAACTGTAGAACAACAGCTGAGGATATAGACGGTGACCACGGAGAGTGGACCACACGGCTTCATGAGGCGGTAGACTCTAGTTCTGGCTGAACTTGTATTATGGACAGGCGATAAACCGATTGAGCTTTAAAAGTAGTGCATCAGGCTCTACAATATATTTATGTCTCGTTAAATGTTAACCGAAATCCTGAAATATGATTTAATGCGAAAAGATAACTTAAGTTTGGTTGTAATTATCCTGCAGCATAACCCCAAAAAATTCAGTCACCTCGGGTTGACGGATTTTGAGCAGACCGACCGCCGTGTAAACTAGTTTCTAACCAATTAATAATTAAGTAGCATGCGTTTTTCTCATTGATTTTTGATGTCCTTACAAATTTAAATATATTTTCTATAAAAAATGCACGAAAATATTTTTTCCTGTACTCATTTTGTCGCAAATTAGGTCTTTTCTAAATTTATACTTGAAGAAGAGGTATCTTTCGGTTTCAAAAAGTTTCATATTTTTAAATCTTTCAAGACCCTGAAATTTCCATTTATAAAGCGTCATATCTATTTATTTATTAATGGTGCTAGTAACGTATATATCATAGTCCATATCCATTGCAAAATTAAATGAGTTTTGTGTAAAATCTTCTTCAAAATGTAGAGAAATATGTGATTTTCCCTAGATGGAGTGCATACAATTTGGAAACCTCAGATGCAAGTGTAACGGCAAGTCAGGTTAAAAATTATCCGCGGCGGGTGAAATTGTGTTTTTATGCAGGCGGTCGGAAAGAAGCCCCTCTTAAACGGCGGCATCCGGGTATGATTTAAATGTCTTGAGATTATGCTGCATGATAATTAATATTAAAAACCCACTCAAGGTTTCTGTTCGAATCTAAAACAGGTTTCAGAAATTCGCGATGAACCTTATGGATTCTATGTCTTAGCTTGTACTCCGTTTCCCATATAAATGTACTGGCCCGATGAGAATTTATCGAAAGCACGCGTATGCTCGCCAACTAGTCTTCTGAATTCGGTTAATATTTAATGCACGTTTGCTGTGCATTGCAACCAAGCAGGAAAAGGGGCTCGAAAGGAAGACCATGCACACCACATACTGCGCCGAACACCGGTAGTCGAAGTTGCACGATTCTCTCCATTGACGTCTACCAACACAAATACATCCCGGGGAGCAAAATGCGCTGAGTCAACGGGTGAGAGTTGTGCAGTTTCATTTGCTAGTTCTTTTAAGTCCAGGTTTATTGCGTTTTGATGCGAAAAAAATTAGCAAAACAATTTTTTTCAGAAGAAGAAGAAAAAGACGAAGAAGAAGTACAGCCGGCAGCATTAACTGTACACCAATCATCGGGTCGACATGAGTGCTCTTTAGGGGTGCACTTGAATTGCATGTCAAGAGGCGAATTGCACGGGACTATGAATTCTGATGATCTACAGGAACATGCAGAAAACCCTAAAGTCTGCAGGCACACAAGAACGCACCTCAGATATCCCATACCAAGAAGCCCACCAACGCCGCATACTGGTGTGCGACAAAAACGCAGAAAATTAGGCTTGCAGACCCAAGTACACAAGAGCCCTATGGCCCATTTTATTTAAGAAGGCCCGATTATGCACCTTGAATTTATTTGTGACCTTTCAGGTAGGATAGCAGGGAAGGACTACAGAGGTAAAAAAAGAAGTGAAGAACCCAAGTCCGAATGTGCACTTGCAAAGAGGCAATAGACCAATTATTCCCAAATCGCGACGAGCAGGCAGGTTAAATCTGATATCTGCACGAAAATAGTGCTGTCATTAGGAGACAGTTGAACCTAGAGACACGAGTCGGGAGGTGGAAGCATCGTGCAGACAGAAGGCAGGTATGTAATTGTCCGCTGTTTATGCATACTTCAACCACAATAAAACAAAGGTGGAACTCTGCAAGTCTTTAAACTATATCGGATGGGTGTCTTCTCGTGGTGAGTGATAAATATATCATGGTAAACAGCAATCAGCACTGTCTAAGAAGGCAGCAGTGACTTGCCTAGCAGCAACGTCAACCTCACTTTTCAGGTCTGTCCTGTAGCAATGGCAAAACAAGGTCCAGACGACTGCGACACACAATGGCCTTGCTGGAAAAAAGCTGCCATCTGTTAACGCCACCGTACATATTAGCCCGGCACTCTGACCAAACTATTTAAGAGACCAGTGGCGAGCCTACGTGTGCTATCGATAAACTCTCGACAGGCCAGTAGATTTATGAGGAAGGGGTACAAATTAAAACACGCGATCAATAATGTTCATCTTCACCTCCCTCCCCCTCTATTCATTCACCTCACTTGGATCAACAGGCGAACATTGCCGATACAAGACGAATATTACTGATCAAGTTTTAACTGGTACGCCGTCCTCGTATAAATGCACTGGTCCGACGATTATTTATCGAAAGTACACATATGTTGGCCAACTGGTCTTCTGAATCCTTCAGTAGGAATTTTCACAACTCTAAAACCATATTTAGTCAACTTTTACCTCACATTCGAGGACCTACGTAGGGCCACGTTAAGGAACCAGCCGAACACCACTGGAGTTACTCTGGTGTTGTTTAAAACACCAAACAGGAGTTGCCAAAATATGCAAAGCAACTTTGACGGAATCGTGTTTAATGCTTTACAAGTTTATCTGATGTTCGGAAAATTAATGTGGTAGTTCAGGGTGCGAAAGACAACAATTGGGTCTTCAATCGGGCGAAAAAGCAAGATTTTAGGAACTAAAATATCACCGTTATGATTGCTTTAGAAAACATAAAACCTAGGAAACCATGCGATAGCCCGTTACACGTTCCCGACAAGAACCAGCACGGTACCAGCAAAACAGCAGTGACTCACAAATGAATTGGCCTGTAGCGAGAGCGATGTTCGCAACATCTGCACCGATTCCATCCTCGCCACACATTCAACATATTCTACCGGCCGGAAAAAGTCAAGACGACTGGGGAGAGAGGCGTGGGCGCAGTAATTCAAACCATGCTTTCGAATACAGGCTGATCCCAACATGCTGACAAATCGCATTTCAAAAGGGCTCAGAATCGCCGAATCGCCAGGGTCGCCATAATGGCCAAATAAAGGTGGATTTACTGAAGTTCCACCCCAGTGCAGAGGTGGATGGAGGTAGTCCGCCAGTCAGTAAATTTCCAAGTCAGGACTATACATCCTAATTATTATAGTCAGTAAAGTAAACCCATGATGGAATTCCTTCTCCTTTTATTTTGCACAGGCAACACGATCAATTCGAGTTCACTATCGATAAGGTTCGACGCGTTGGGTTAAAAGTTTTGAATCAGCGGTCTAACGTGTGCCACGGGCATTTGTCTAGTCCTTTTTAGATTTTATTCCACAGTGCCATAAAAATAGTTTTTGGGAGGGGTAACTGGCAGCGATTCTGACTTCAATAAATAGCAAGACAGCCATAAAGGTATCGAGAAGCGATGAACAGAAACTAAAAAAGAGAACGGGTCTGCTATCATTGTGCACATGTTCTGTCGAGGCTGGGTGTGGCATACATACTAACACCTTGCAAACACTTGAAAGTTGCAATGAAAATGCAAACAAAGAACAACTTCACCTGCCTGAGTATAGCGCTAGCGGAAATGCCGATTACAAAGACGAACGTAAAATGTCTCTTTCTAAGACATTTATTAATTCCACCTGTTAAAGTGTAGAGTATGGTCAACATTCACTTCAAAATTTAATGAGCCATATATGACGTCTTGTTAGTAGCGTAAAGAAATATGTGATTTACCTTACAAGTAAAATATACGATTTTTAGTTTGGAAACCCACAATCTAAGTGTAACAACAGGTCGTGTTTGAAATTATTCCGGAATTGAAGTTTTTTAAAACCAAAAGAAACCCTTTCCTCCAGTTTAAATATTTAAGAAGACGCAATTGGCTAACAGACGGCTGCAAGAAAGAAATTTTTACTGCAAAAATAGCTTTTTCAATTATAGGTAAAAATTATACTACTTAAGTAGGCGTTGGTTACAGAGTGCCGTTTACACAGGAGGCCGCAAAGAATTTCGTTCAAAAGCCGGTGTCTTGCGGTGACTGAAATATCTTATGGTTATGCCGCATAATAATTAATATTACAACCTCACTTAAGGCATCTTTCCGATGCATAAACAAATTTGAGAATTTCGGTTAACGTTTCATGATATAACACATCTACTGTACTACTAGGCAGCATAGCTCATTTGTGATTTGGAGGGAGTGCGAAAAACAAGGCTAGTGTAGTTTATTGGACACAGTGGACTGTGCACTCAAACCACAGCTGCGCAATTATCTGTTAAAACGGTGAGTCTCTCCAAGTCTGAGAGAAAATTTCAATAACACGATTTCCCAGAATCAGTATGCATGGTAGAGGATGAACGATAAATAAGCCCAAGTGTCATAAATTTGGGTTCACTAGATTTTTAAAGAATATTCCAGACTTTGGGTATGGGAACTGAATATTTTTTTAAACCAAGATAGTCGGGTTGGTTGATACAACTGTAACGATGCCTAATCTAGCCGGTGTCGAGGATGTTGCAGATTGTAGCTCACCTCAGGTGAGAACCTCGACCCAGTCTCTTCTCCTGCGAAGGTGAACAAATACATAAGGTTCAAGAACCACTTCCATGTCTTAGTAATCTGTGTAAAGCCGAGGTTTGAGTTAAACTTCTCTTCGACGTCTTCAGGTGTGTAACAGCGCCGAATGGAGGGCAGAAACACTAAGGACGGATGGCTATCAATGCGCCCCAACTGCCTCAGTTGCCTTTAATGGACATCCTGTGATATGCTCGCGATGTTGCGCCAGTGGGAGTGAAACGTCGCATTCGAGATGAAGTCAGTGTAACTCACTAAACTAGATTTTAGACAATGGTTGTCAAGCGCCTCTAGTTCTGGTTCATCTCTCACGCGCGTAGCTCAGAATTCACACCCTTAAAGGAGAACCCGTCGTGGAGGTTCCCGATACACACAGATCTTTGTAGCGATGTGAATATCACGAGAACTATGAACACTTTCTAAGGACGGTGAAAAACCCCGAATGCAGTGTCGATCCAGGAGATGATTTCACGCTTATTCTGTCTAGTTGGCTGCATTCTCGCGCCGAGGTCTATAAAACTATCCACCATTAATCCTGGCGGAGGGTTTCTCCTGGTAACGGACGTGTTTTATTGATAAGCCAACTCATTTGGCGACTTCTGTCACCAGCGCCGTCACAGGCTATAGGTAATTAAAGCTTGAGGCTACAAGGGCGATAAAGCCAGCGTACCCGAAATAAGTCAGCTGGGGTCGGGAGAGCGGGTGAAATGCTACAACGTTAAAATCATGCAGAGCCACTCTGAGAATCCACTCAGCGGCGCAAATGAAGAGGATGGGCGACAGAATGCAAGCTTTCCCAACGTCAGATCGAATAAAAAATTTACGTCGACAACCCGCCAGTCGATGGATGAAAATATTGACCTGTGAGACGCCTCACAAGCTGCCTGTTGAAATATTGCCAACATGAGAAGAGTTTGGTTAATACTGCGACATCAAGCTGATTACATAGAGCATGAGGAACGTAGCTGGGCCATGGCACGTCGTTAATTACTCTCCTACAGTATTATTATGACGAAAACGTAAATAAATGAGCACAGAGGTCAGTCACCATCACAAGATGCCGCAGTAAAGAAAGGAAGTACATCTCCTCATATGGGCTCGACTTAACACTACACTGGAGTTCGTAGAAGAACTGTTAACCAAGCCGGCTTAGAGCAGAGACAACTGAAATAAGAGCACCCCTCAATGGTTAACCAAATACACGCGCTAACCGAGGGTTCGGCTTCTAAGGCAAACGTCTCGTCGTCGAAATATTCTCACGGTTAACCTATCCAGATATTAAAACTAAGACGGCAATTCTTTTCCTGGCATCCACAGCTACCTTCTCAGCCTATATTCTAAGAATCACCGTTTCTACCCCTCGAGGACTTACTGTGATTTTGATGCTCAGTCAAAAAGAATCATGAACAAGGCAGCTGACTCCCATGTTCAACTAACGTGACGTATGCGGTGGAGGACAAAGGTTGGGGGGCAAAGCACATCAAAAGTGGAAAAGGAAAATGGCCGCTACTACAGCGTATCCCTACTCTAATAGCTACTGGCCCAAAATCAGGATCTGATTTAAAATGTGTCTTCTATATTTCGAAACGTAACTCGAAATTAAATAACAACAAGAAAGCAACAAATTCTTGCTTAGTATCGCATACTATTGTTATGAAGTGGCCTGCATCTTTCTCAAAATACACTATCAGTGTTCATGTAAGTGACCCTGAATTAAATGCTGCAGAACTACGCAATTTTTTTCAAAATCTGAATCGTATTGTCTAAAAAAGCTTACTCGATTGGTCGCCTGTGCGTACTTGTATTCTGATAAACGTAATCTTCCCGGTGATCAACGATTTTATGATTGTATCCAGCCTGATTAAGCTGCCCATAAGCTGGCTATTCGTGAGAATGTATTTTTTGCGTTCAATGATTGGGATCAACCTTGCTACGTCTCACTTTTATATGTAGGAGCACCTAACATAGGTATCCTGAGACAATCCAAAAACCCACGAACCACCAATGCGTGAGCCACGGTTCCGTTTGCTTCGGCCACAATTATACTACGGCACCCCTCAAATCTGAATTCTTCGAGCTGTATTGGGTTTTCCGGTTTCCATTCAGCTTTTCTTGACTAGTGACAGATACCATTTCGAATCAGACCTCTCGGCAGTAATTGATCCAGGCAACCAGTAAGCTTTGGTCCTTGTTCCAATGGAATTCTGTTGCTCCAGAGATAATCTAGCTCTAAAATTTCACAGAACCTCAAATTACAGTAGTCTTCAATTCAAATCGCAGTAATCGAAGAATTCATTCCAGAGCAGATTGGCAACCCTTTCTTCTGCACCTCCATACCCGCACATTCTGTCCTGTTCGTGAACAGCACCGGTCGATCAAACTTGCGGCAAAATTTTATCTCTATTAAGAGATCATGTCGGAGGAGATATCGTGACACCGCTTTTTCCCTGTGCACCATTTCAGTATAAAACGCGCGTACCGACATTTTGAAGAGTATTCTGAAGTAGGAACAAAAATGAAGGTACGAACCACGTCATAGTAGAACCAGAAAATGCTACGAGGGGCAAGCAGTTAAAGAAGTTACCGGTACGTGCCGCAGTGGATAGTTGCAATAAGCACGGGTTGGGCAGAAGCCAAAAGGGAATATGGACGGCTAACTCACAGACGAACTGCAGCTCCTGACCCGATGACATGTCAGCTCCATCAATGACCAGGAGCGTAGCAAGATTTACACCCAAGTACTCGTTGTTGTGCCTTTCAAATCCTCGCCGATAACCGTCAATGGCCAATTTTAGAGCTTCCTTGTCAGTACAACCTGACTCTAGGAAGCGATCTTTGTGGATACGTCCTACAAGACCGTACATGTCAGGCGAGGGAATTTCACAGGTTCGGAGGACCTATTAAATGGCAAACAGAAGGCTGATGAAAAAAATGCGAAACTGGCAAGAACCGGACAAGACTAACATTGTCATAATTGGTTAGCCTAAAAGAACAAAGCGGAGAAGTAGAAACATTAGTCCGACTGTCGAAAGTGGCTTTACAACACCTTCGAGGTTATATAAGGGTAACTGATTAAACGCGGACCATTACAATCGACAAAAAAATGGTGTCTCGCATCTCTAAATTCAGTTAGGTCTTTGGCAGGCTATAATACTATGGCTGAGATCGCCGTGTGATCCTTCAACACATTAAATTTAGGTTGTACAGGGTTGTCGTCCTGAGGGCCCACTTCTATAGCGCGAAGACCTGGGCAATCTACCGAAATTCAAACGAAAAAGATACATCAGTTTCGCTTAAGCTAGCTTCGCGGGATATTAAAGGCAAAATCACGAGAAGGAAACACAAACCCTCAGGATCTGCGAACAACAGGTGTTCAGTATTCGCGCCATGGTGAAAAAAATGCATTTTCGAGGGGGTCATCCCATTGTGAAGATGATAGACGAGCGTCTGTCACAGCAGCCCTCACAGGCAAAAACGGGACTATAAAATATACGGTAGACTTCCTTCACTTGCTCTCAAGCTAACCGCGAACCCCCGTGGAAACGCTTGGGTTGAACCGAGGGCTATATCGAACAACCATAAACACTGGGGCAGATATCTCCATAGCAACCGACCACAAGATGCTGCTGCATACTTAGAAGTTAATCAGCGTTGATGAGAGGCAGATAAAAACCCCCAAGATCAGAGCCCTGTCAATGTGCCTACTTTCAAGGCCCGTTAGAGATCAGAATTTCTTTTGCTAGACAGCCTCGGATTCATCACAAGTTCAGCTCCGTAAACCCGCTTCCGACACAACAAAACATCACTACCAACCTGTCTGCACAGCAATGACACATCTCCATCTCAGTTAGCCCTCGTCGGAAGCAATTGTAACAATCCAAATAAGGGAAACGCCAGGGCCTAAAAAGAAACCACCAGCCGTGCCGACATAGCGCTCACCTGTGCATAATCGTGATAGCGCCAGCCAATTTGGTATTGGCCTGAGCAAACACAAAGCAGTTTATCGTATAACGACTGGGAAACCAACGCCGGGGCGTCCCTACTTATATCAGCTGCAATCCGACATGTACATAACATACGTACATATTCAGGTACCACAATGGTTAATTTTGGCAAAGACATACGTAGACACGTGGTTACACGGGCCCAGCACTCCCAGGCACCGTCTGTCCCTGTTCAATCATATAAACGGGCTAAAACAACACAAGTGGTTCTCAAGCTTAAATTCGATTCTGAAGTCTGTTGACAGCAGTAAGAACGGACATGTACATATTGCAGGCGCTAGCTGGGGCCCTTTACACAAAGGTATTCGCTGCGACCAGTCTCACCTCCAGTAAACCAACAGGCACAGACAAGCCACTGGGTGTGTGGAAAACAGAAAAGGGAGTGAGGCAGCTTCTGAAACATTATTCTTCACCATAAGCCTCCTTCTGCGTCTAAAACCATCACAAAGCCATGGTTGGGAATTTTGCTGGCTCATAGGAGCAGTCTTTCCTTCTCTGGAATGACGGTTAGACTGCAATGGCTCCCTATCTTGACCTTTATGGCACTAACCATCGTACCTTGTAAGTTCTCCCACAGAGGAATTTACGCATTGCTACACAGAGCTAAGGGCCATACCGAAACGGCTATTTAATGTGCCTTTTATGATACTCGAAACATTTTCTTGGCCTGTAGAATTGGCGGCAAGCACAGGTGGAAACAGGTCGGTTCGTTTTGTCATCGTCTTGATTTTCTTTTATTATCGACACATGGTGTGTGCGGAAGTAAGTGAGATAGCTGAACCATAAATTCTTTTTCCAGTAAATAAATTCATGCAATAGCCACCGCTGCGCTCTCCCCGTAGGCCTTGTCATTCGCGACGGTCGAAATGTCAGCTAGATGAAATAGGTATAAGAAATTTATCGGGATACGTACCTCATTGATCACTTTAAGGGCCTTTTCTCGGTCACCCTTCCCGTTGCGACGATTCAAAGCAAATGCATAATAGTACTGGATGGCAGGCAGACTAATCATACTCTGGTGTGTATGGAGGGCTTCGATGTCTTCCACGAGGCGAACCATTTCTCCGTAGTCCTAAAGGGTGGATACGCAAGTGTGAGGGAATGGAAGAGGAGTCTTTGAGACTTTTGTAAATCGAATGAAACAAAACCAGGAAGAAACAGGCTATCGCAGTCGGCATGTCTGTTGAATGATATGGGTATGGTGGTGAAACCGAAACAGGCACGCTACTGACTATAGCTGGCTTCGTTGGGTATTTGAATTCCCGCCATCCTGAGTCCCTGAACGGTGTATCGGAAAGAAGTATCGATGTATTCTCGTCCGATATCACTACACTACTGTCCATAAAAGTCTCTCGTATTCGTTCAATATTCAGCAAAGCATTTGGCGAGGAAGTGGCCAATGGTACTTCCCACTTAAATTAGTCACTTCTCGGACATTGAGAAGTGTTGTGAGTGGGTTTAGTGAAAGCCGGTTTGCACAGGACGCCGGCTTGTCACCTGAGTATCATAAATTAATGATAACCTTCAACGCGTAAAAGAGGTCAATAAACCGACCAGGTAGTCTATCAAGGCTGTGATAGTCACAGAACCCTGGAACTTGGCCTTTTGTCAGACGAATATAAACTACGTAACTAGCTGCCATCAGTGAAAATGTCTCGGGGCGGAGTTTATATGAAATTGAATGGGCGGGAATGAGATAAGCGATCGAATTGGGGCGCCCACGGTTTTTAAAACCTGTGCAGTTGCTCATATGACCACCGCGATATTCCAACCTGCACAAGAATTTGTACCAGCGATTCGCCCGGAAGAACATAGTCCTCGTGTAGAACTATGAGCGTGGAAATTCATCATAGCACCAGGGCATAGGCAGGAGGTGGCTTAGGAACGGTAGCGGGTTAAATTTTGTCGAGGAACCTCGAACGCCACAGACTCACTTAGGTTGACAAAGGGAGGTCAGCCCGATTCCCGGTACTGTAAGATCTGTGGAGACGTTGAAGTGGTCCTGAGGCCTACGGTATTCGACCAAGTGTTGCATCAAACGCAATGCGAACTTGTTTACGATGTCATTTGGCCCAAACACAACTTTGGCTAGCAAAAGCGGCAAAGTGACCAGAATGTGGTTTGAAGCCCCGCAGTCTGTGGCCTTTGTGGTGGTTGTGCATAATTAGTAAACTTTGCAAAAGAGTCTTTCACCGATTAACGTTACCAGAAGATGGTTCTAAAAACGCCCAGCGCTAAGATGGACCCTACAACTTGCGAGAAGAGTTCGCTGCAGTTATGAAGAGGTTATTGTTAAATGCTTACGATAAGGTTATCAGAAAACTGAAATAAAGTCACAGTTGAAGGTTCCTTTCGTAACCGAAAACCCTCAAACAAGAATCGAGAAATGTATACCATTTCCAAACAGAAGGAGTAAGAAGTCTGCCATGTTCCAACTGGCAGGGGACTCCGAAGTTTTCATTTATATGCGAATCGCATCAATGAAAGCTGTTTTTGGTTTTTTTCATTGAACGACAACAGAGGGCATCAGTGCGAGAAAAATATGGCATCCCAAGATCTGATAGCATCACACAGCCGGATCCGGTATTGATCACTGTGCATGTACGCTCTTGTTGCTACATGAAACGCACCCGAGTCGCGGCGGTGAATGGTCGGCACTCTACTGTTAGAAATGATTCCCCAAAAAGATCTGATAGCATCACACAGCCGGATCCGGTATTGATCACTGTGCATGTACGCTCTTGTTGCTACATGAAACGCACCCGAGTCGCGGCGGTGAATGGTCGGCACTCTACTGTTAGAAATGATTCCCCAAAAGATCTGATAGCATCACACAGCCGGATCCGGTATTGATCACTGTGCATGTACGCTCTTGTTGCTACATGAAACGCACCCGAGTCGCGGCGGTGAATGGTCGGCACTCTACTGTTAGAAATGATTCCCAAAAGATCTGATAGCATCACACAGCCGGATCCGGTATTGATCACTGTGCATGTACGCTCTTGTTGCTACATGAAACGCACCCGAGTCGCGGCGGTGAATGGTCGGCACTCTACTGTTAGAAATGATTCCCAAAAAGATCTGATAGCATCACACAGCCGGATCCGGTATTGATCACTGTGCATGTACGCTCTTGTTGCTACATGAAACGCACCCGAGTCGCGGCGGTGAATGGTCGGCACTCTACTGTTAGAAATGATTCCCCAAAAGATCTGATAGCATCACACAGCCGGATCCGGTATTGATCACTGTGCATGTACGCTCTTGTTGCTACATGAAACGCACCCGAGTCGCGGCGGTGAATGGTCGGCACTCTACTGTTAGAAATGATTCCCCAAAAAGATCTGATAGCATCACACAGCCGGATCCGGTATTGATCACTGTGCATGTACGCTCTTGTTGCTACATGAAACGCACCCGAGTCGCGGCGGTGAATGGTCGGCACTCTACTGTTAGAAATGATTCCCAAAAGATCTGATAGCATCACACAGCCGGATCCGGTATTGATCACTGTGCATGTACGCTCTTGTTGCTACATGAAACGCACCCGAGTCGCGGCGGTGAATGGTCGGCACTCTACTGTTAGAAATGATTCCCAAAAGATCTGATAGCATCACACAGCCGGATCCGGTATTGATCACTGTGCATGTACGCTCTTGTTGCTACATGAAACGCACCCGAGTCGCGGCGGTGAATGGTCGGCACTCTACTGTTAGAAATGATTCCCCAAAAGATCTGATAGCATCACACAGCCGGATCCGGTATTGATCACTGTGCATGTACGCTCTTGTTGCTACATGAAACGCACCCGAGTCGCGGCGGTGAATGGTCGGCACTCTACTGTTAGAAATGATTCCCAAAAGATCTGATAGCATCACACAGCCGGATCCGGTATTGATCACTGTGCATGTACGCTCTTGTTGCTACATGAAACGCACCCGAGTCGCGGCGGTGAATGGTCGGCACTCTACTGTTAGAAATGATTCCCCAAAAGATCTGATAGCATCACACAGCCGGATCCGGTATTGATCACTGTGCATGTACGCTCTTGTTGCTACATGAAACGCACCCGAGTCGCGGCGGTGAATGGTCGGCACTCTACTGTTAGAAATGATTCCCAAAAAGATCTGATAGCATCACACAGCCGGATCCGGTATTGATCACTGTGCATGTACGCTCTTGTTGCTACATGAAACGCACCCGAGTCGCGGCGGTGAATGGTCGGCACTCTACTGTTAGAAATGATTCCCCAAAAGATCTGATAGCATCACACAGCCGGATCCGGTATTGATCACTGTGCATGTACGCTCTTGTTGCTACATGAAACGCACCCGAGTCGCGGCGGTGAATGGTCGGCACTCTACTGTTAGAAATGATTCCCCAAAAAGATCTGATAGCATCACACAGCCGGATCCGGTATTGATCACTGTGCATGTACGCTCTTGTTGCTACATGAAACGCACCCGAGTCGCGGCGGTGAATGGTCGGCACTCTACTGTTAGAAATGATTCCCCAAAAGATCTGATAGCATCACACAGCCGGATCCGGTATTGATCACTGTGCATGTACGCTCTTGTTGCTACATGAAACGCACCCGAGTCGCGGCGGTGAATGGTCGGCACTCTACTGTTAGAAATGATTCCCCAAAAGATCTGATAGCATCACACAGCCGGATCCGGTATTGATCACTGTGCATGTACGCTCTTGTTGCTACATGAAACGCACCCGAGTCGCGGCGGTGAATGGTCGGCACTCTACTGTTAGAAATGATTCCCCAAAAGATCTGATAGCATCACACAGCCGGATCCGGTATTGATCACTGTGCATGTACGCTCTTGTTGCTACATGAAACGCACCCGAGTCGCGGCGGTGAATGGTCGGCACTCTACTGTTAGAAATGATTCCCCAAAAGATCTGATAGCATCACACAGCCGGATCCGGTATTGATCACTGTGCATGTACGCTCTTGTTGCTACATGAAACGCACCCGAGTCGCGGCGGTGAATGGTCGGCACTCTACTGTTAGAAATGATTCCCCAAAAAGATCTGATAGCATCACACAGCCGGATCCGGTATTGATCACTGTGCATGTACGCTCTTGTTGCTACATGAAACGCACCCGAGTCGCGGCGGTGAATGGTCGGCACTCTACTGTTAGAAATGATTCCCAAAAGATCTGATAGCATCACACAGCCGGATCCGGTATTGATCACTGTGCATGTACGCTCTTGTTGCTACATGAAACGCACCCGAGTCGCGGCGGTGAATGGTCGGCACTCTACTGTTAGAAATGATTCCCAAAAGATCTGATAGCATCACACAGCCGGATCCGGTATTGATCACTGTGCATGTACGCTCTTGTTGCTACATGAAACGCACCCGAGTCGCGGCGGTGAATGGTCGGCACTCTACTGTTAGAAATGATTCCCCAAAAGATCTGATAGCATCACACAGCCGGATCCGGTATTGATCACTGTGCATGTACGCTCTTGTTGCTACATGAAACGCACCCGAGTCGCGGCGGTGAATGGTCGGCACTCTACTGTTAGAAATGATTCCCCAAAAGATCTGATAGCATCACACAGCCGGATCCGGTATTGATCACTGTGCATGTACGCTCTTGTTGCTACATGAAACGCACCCGAGTCGCGGCGGTGAATGGTCGGCACTCTACTGTTAGAAATGATTCCCAAAAGATCTGATAGCATCACACAGCCGGATCCGGTATTGATCACTGTGCATGTACGCTCTTGTTGCTACATGAAACGCACCCGAGTCGCGGCGGTGAATGGTCGGCACTCTACTGTTAGAAATGATTCATGCCCAAAATTCTCGGTTGTGGTAAAAGACTGACGAGTAAGAACACGCACGAAAATGGAAACTACAACGCCCCGAAGTACGCCTGACCACCTTCCAACGGAACCACTGGTTAAACCGGAGGGGAGATTTGATGAACGGCGAATTTTTTTATACACAACACTCCTGGGCTCATAACCACGGTATCACCGTGTGTTTGCAGTCTGAGCCACCTTCCCACTTTTGACATAAAGATTAGTGGCTGCTGAGTTTAAATTCGCTCGAAAAGATGCGCATTCGGTCGAAGTTGATTGTAAAGCTCTGAACATCTTAAGTAATGGGCAAGCTGAGGACAAGAAAGCAGCATGATTGAAGGAAAAATACCTCAGTAAGCTTAACGTTCGCTGGATAAAAGAACATTGAATTCTTATAAGTACATAGTGGGCACATTGCTTTTGTGATCCTGCCAAGGAGGCTTCAAAGAAAAGACTGAAGTAAATTTACATCGGATTTTCACATTATTCAAAAATGGATTTAAGGTTCGTGATGCGCTCTGTAAACATAAGTTACTGGAGACGCCGCGGCAGTCAGGTCGGTAAAGGCAATGGTTCAAGCTGATACGGTCATGATGGTGAGTAGAAAAATTGTTTGACCAGGTTTATTACCACCCTTATATGGAGAGCTAGTCTATCGCACACTGATGTAACGCATGTGACGTCTACACCTGCATATAGAGACTGAAAAATTTACAGGATGGACGTTAACAGAGTTCTGATAGGCAGTGGGAGAGGACACAAATTTAGGATACACGCATCAGGCGAAATCGCAGCTAACACCACACCCAGTCAGTTTAATTCAGTTGAAATACAAATATCACCATACACAGCATCGTGACGGTAAGATGCTGTGACATATTACGCTTGTAATCAGTGGCCAGGGCAGTGGAAAAAATAGTCAGATTGCCAAATGATCCTCCATTTTGTTAATCAAAAATGCCGGAAATGCTAACAAGACATGTGTTAGTATGAGCTGCTAAGCGTGACGTGATGGACTCGTCCATTCGAACTGGGTAGGATTTAAGGCATGAAAAAAGCACGGTAACGAGGAGAACTGGAGGTAAATGTAGCCTAGAATGACTCACTTCAGCCTTCAAATAGGAGAGAAACATGTTCAGCATTATGTCTGCGGACAAAAGTCCCGGATCGTCCAGGCGACGCCGCATTTTTGTCACCCTCTACAGCAGAACGGTGAAGAATGTAAACAATTGGTCAACACTAACATTAATCCAGTAAAAAGGAATAAACAGGCCCAAACAGACGCTATATCGTTGACTGCAGAAAAAATGAAATACTTTAACTCTGGTAGGGGTTAAGAGCGATGCAGCATCGATCGACAGTTGACAGACTGTGACATTGCGGCTTATAAACGCAACTTAGAAGGTACAGAGAAGAAGCCAAAAAGGTCAAACCGTCGCATTTTCAATCACTCTAAGGAAGAATATTTCATATCCCGCCCATAATGACCTCGACAAGCATATCAGTTATGTCAAAGTTTAGTTGAATGAGTTTCTCCACCAGAAAAAGTATGCCGCAGAATAACGAAATAATTGGAACCAATAAATGTACTAACAGACTTTTTCCGAATCCCTTCTCACGTGCTTTTAGATGAGCCCTTATGGAAATTAGGAATCGCTTTGTAAATGTTGAAGATTGTCATCCTGGCTGCGGTCTTCCTCAGGGTTGGCAATAAGTATCGTAAGCGCGTTTCTCTGAGGCTCAGACGGGCACTGCCCTAACCGCCCTTGAGGTGAACACGGCAGGTCGAGATCCGACGCAAACCTGCCGAACGGGAAACATGCTCAGCAGTTGTTGAATAAAAATTCTGTGCCAACCAACATCTTGGATCTTGAGGCTGTGAATATCGGCGAGCAAGTAGCGAGATGAAACCCTTAAACAGTTAAGTGTCCTCTAAATCAGCCAAACTACATGGGAAGCTGTCGCCGAAAGTGACAAAGACTGCGTTAAAGGAAGCAAAGAGGGTTGCAGAAAATCCGTTATGGTCTTCAACGGCTTTCGCATGCAGCAACTGAAGCCGTAATTTGAGCCCTCTGCTTTATTTAAGTAGAAAAATCTTCAACCAGTATGGAATGGATATAAACGAAATTGGCGAAGAATGTCGCAGCAACTTACCGATTTCCGCTAAGACATGCCACTTCAACGCTATGAGGCTCAGGAACGATATAACGGGAACTTGTTCAAACGTACGATACACGCTACGATCAGATTTCTGAAAATCTACTTCGTGAGCGATAACAGTCACAGGTAGCACAAAGCAAACTGTAGACATTTCATGTATTGCGCACTTTATAAAAAAACATGTGGCAGGATATTGGAGAACAAGGCAGTTGTGGAGAGGGAACATCCCTCAGCAAGACTGTAATGGAAAAACATTGATATCACAAGCAAGCATGAGTGAGAGTTCTGGATATTTTCGCGCTATCTAAATTCAACCAACACCTGGGAAACAGTCCAGTTTTCCCTTCTACGAGAAGTGAAAACTTCCGTAATATCGCCTTTTAGTTCAGATTTTTAATTTCGCGAAGTTGGTAAAGTACCGCAGTAGAATGCAGGCATTGCACGAGGGCGAAGTCAAAAAAAAATCGGAAGAGCGAACGTTATGTGATGTCTGTCTCAATTTGGCGCAGCCGGCGTCTACCGCCTGTGCTGCCTGTCGGTTGTTACAGACGCATGCGACTTGGCATGCAATATGTATAGTCCGCCAAAGGCGCCATGCTGACCTCGACACACCAATTTTCTGTCACCTAAACTAAGAGTTGAAAACTGCTTGTGCCTCAGAAAGCGGCATGGGACAGATTTGCTGATCGCAGGCTAAACCCCGCAGAGCCCGCACCAGTCTACAGCGTGGCAGGCGGATGTGATAAGGTGGAACAGCTGTTTCTGCAACAAACAGGCCAGAAGGGTTCGAGACCACCCGATCACTGGGCTTAAATCTCCATTAGTTTAGCTACCTTTTTAGGTTCAATCCGTAGTAGCACTAGTAGTAGTGGTGGTGGTTGTGCGCCCCCTAAACGGGGCGCGTGGTAGATGTACTGCACCGACACGGGGACCAAATCAGGGTGCGGTAGGCGTTAGTATTTTGGATGAGGTCCTATAACAAATGCCTAACATGGGGAAGGGCGTGCCCAACATGGGCACGCGTAGGTGCAGGCTCATGCGGCACCCCGCTCTCCCACTACGTGGGAGATTATTAATCTGCGCCCGACCCTGCCTCAGGTTTTCTTTGCAATGTCTGGACACCGAGCACAGGCGGGTAAGGGAAGACAGGGTGCGGTAGATACAGTGCAGGTCTACTATCACTTAAAACTAATTTGCACACAAGTCATTGCTCCTGCACCACCCTTCTGTGGAGCATACGGTGGACATCGTCGGACTTCGACGGTCGGACTTTCGGTGTTGGTGGTAGTGGAAGTAGCAGCAGTTGTAGTAATAGTAGTGGTAGTACTAGTAATATTAATAGTATTAATAGTAGTAGTAGCAGTAGTAGCAGTTGTAGTACTAGTAGTTGTGTAGTAGTCGTAGTAATAGTAGTAGTAGTATTGGTGGTTGTAGTAGTAGTAG
This sequence comes from Schistocephalus solidus, assembly GCA_017591395.1. Taxonomy (NCBI): domain Eukaryota; kingdom Metazoa; phylum Platyhelminthes; class Cestoda; order Diphyllobothriidea; family Diphyllobothriidae; genus Schistocephalus; species Schistocephalus solidus. The sequence goes on from WEDG01005919.1 coordinate 111,911, forward strand.
TCGTAGTAGTAGAAATAGTAGTAGTAGTCGTAGTAGAAATATTATTAGTAGTATTAGTGGTAGTAGTCGTAGTAGTAGTAATAGAACTAGTAGTGGTAGTAGTAAAAGTAATAGTAGTAGTAGTATTTAAAGGTAGTATTAGTAGTATTAGTTGTATTAGTAGTAATGTTAGTAGTAGTAGTAGTAGTAGTAGTCGTATCAGTTGTAGTAGTATTAATAGTAGCATTAGTAGTAGTAATATTAGTAGTAGAAGTATTAGTAGCAGTTGTAGTAGTATTAGTAGTGGTATTAATATAAGTAGGAGTATTATTATTATAAGTAGTAGTATTAGTAGTAGTAGTAGTACAAGTAGTGGTAGTAGTAGTAGTAGTAGTAGTAGTACAGGTAGTGGTAGTATTAGTCGTAGTAATAGTAGTGGTTGTGGTATTAGTTGTAGCAATATCAGTAGTAGTAATATTAGTAGTGGTAGTGGTAGTTACAGTAGCATTAATATTAGTAGTAGTTGTATTGGTAGTAGTATTAGTAGTAGTAGAAGTAGTAGTAGTAGTAGTAGTAGTAGTAGTATTAGTAGTAGTATTAGTAGTAGTAATAGTAGTAGAAGTAGTAGTAGTAGTAGTAGTAGAAGTAGTAGTAGTAGTAGAAGTAGTTGTTGTTGTTGTTGTTGTTGTAGTAGTCAATATGAAGCCAACTTTAATGGCTAATTTTTATTCCAGACCAATTTGTGAGAAAAGGTACTCGATGTCAAAATTTGAGCAAATAAGTAAAACCAGGTACAGGAGAAAGAATGAAAGGTCAGTGGGGAGATATGTAGGATGAACGCTGTACTTAGTCATCATTTCCCAGGAGCACGAAGCCCTAGTAACGAATTTATCAGGTACAGACGCATTGGCATCAGACGCAACACTAAAGCATCGGGTTGAAAGAAAAATAAAACACGAAAATAAACTTTATAAAAATGGATAAGAGCTGGTGGGTCTGTTTTTAGGGACACTATTTAACTTATGCAGGCCGGAAGGAACTGGATGATAGAGCCTGCAGTTGGTCAAAGAGGATGTGTATTGCAGTGAATATCATCTGCTACAATGCTTAACCGTCAAAAGTTTATATTCAAGGATACTGTGCATAAACGTGTTCCATTGGTTGCGCAGATAACAATTAAGAGAACTCCACATTAGTAGAGAAAAAAGGGTGTCTATGGCGATATAGAATGCCTCTGTGATATTGATAAAGTCAGATTTAACCCAATACGAAATATTGCAGTATAAGTGGTACATAAACTACCAAAGCTGCGCCATGACCAGCAATTGAATACTGAGCACAACAAACGGCAGGGAAATAATTATCTAGAACAGCTGGTGGGTTCGTGGTATATAACGGAAGAGGAAATTGTTTAAGTAACATGAACGCAAAATCGCAAGGCCCTTACGAAAAGAGTCTGTTTATATAGACTAGGATAAATTTAGATATTAGTCGCGCCAGGAAAACTTAGAAGTTTCAAAAAGTTTTACTACATGAGAAATGCAGCGAGCCCAAAGAAAAAAGTGCAACACAATACAGTCTTAGTGTACCACAGATTGCCCAAAAATATGCTGAAATTTAAGCGGAAGAAGCAACACCCAATGAAGGCATTTTGCCAGAAAGACAATCAAAATAGGAATAACAACAGTCCGAGGGCGAAAAAACAACATCCACAGATGTTGGGATGATTCACAAATGGCCAATGTGGGTTGACATTATTTCAGGACGTAGCGACTCAGTTCGGTTAAGTTCAATCACTTTATATTGATAATCGTTGCACAATAATTTGAAAATTACTACACAGGAGCTATAAAATTCGTAATGCTTATTGCTCTGTCTTGATAATGTTTTTAGATACCTTAGTTAACAGCGAAATCATACACTGCCTTTAACAAGCATCTAGAAAGCTAATACGTTCCGTTGAGTTAAGTTATGGACTAGGACTGGAGATAATGGTCCAGTCCACCAGGTGACCATCTCGCATAGTTACAGAAAAAAATTCCAAAGTAACTTTAAACAAAATTGATTTACGGAATTGGTCGGGACGTTCGACGAACTATCTCGGGTAGCCATGCATGGGAAGACAAAGAGATAAGTCTTGCAAAGGTTGGATTTATACCCTGCATAAAATCAATGTGACCGACGAAATGAAAACTGGGATGCGGAGAGTTTGCATAAAACAGGCCAAAATTTCATAGAAGTGGTGTTTTACATGAACTTTATGCCAAGCTGGCAGTAGTAAGGCCGCAAACATTCAAATACTGCGTTATAACTTCAAAAAACTTCGAAACCTGTACATTGATTTATAAAACGGGAACGTGGCTAAAAATTTCGATTAGCACTCGGTAATTTCGCTCATCACTTTATAAAAACCTGACTTTGGCAGACAGAAGGTAGACTTCTTAAGAGTTAACCAACATGAAAACCTATATGTCTTTGACATCGTACAAGAACAAAAACTTTTCAAATGACGGCAACGGCGGACGTTCAAGAAAACGTAAAGAAGGGCGTTTGCATAATTAGCGTGATCACATATATGAGGTGGTGCAGTGTTTTAAAGACTTAAGATTCTATGACCTTATTCACGATTTAATTTCCCATCGTAATGGAGAAATCAATTTGACTCACTCGACTCTAAATACCGCAAAAACACAAACCCTGAAAACATAGCTCTTTGTTTTACATCCTATTGCGTATGCGATCAATGTAATATAAACCAGAAGTTTAGAAATAATATCCTCAACGCACCTCCCGTAATTCACTTCCTTTAAGCTCTTCGCGGTCCCGCCGAAGGTCTAAGAGAAATTTTTCTTGCATGTGAACACTGTAAAAGATAAACCCTTTTAATCTAGCAAAAGTATCTTAGTACTTTAGTAAATAATGCAAGAGACATTTAGAAAATTTGAATGCGTGAACATCAGGGAATGTTTTACAAGGCAGAAGAAAATAGACTTCGCATGAGCTGAACACCAAATTTACGGATGACCGTAGTTTATGGATCTACATAAAATAGCCTAATACACTATCTAGGCTGATTTAATTATTGCTTACTTCGTGGACAGCCTGGATAAACTTCGAGAATTTTACAGGCGAATACAGCATAGGGTACAATATAAAATGCGTGAACAAAAACTATTCATCGTCAGTCGAAGGACTGAAGGAACAGGCTAGAGCTAGCAACAAACGAGTCCCTTATTGAAGCTGCGGAAAGACTGTTTTGTTAGTATCTTACAGAAGACTTAGATATGAAACTGAGAATAAAAAACAGCCACTCGGCTTCAGAATTTTGTTAAAATGGATGGGGAACAAACCCAGGATTGATAACAAAGCTTAATTAATTGCCCCCACGAGCAAAAGCACGCAGTTTTTTAAATGCCATTTACACGATTAAAATAGGACATAACCAGACTTATAAAACTGCTCTTGAATGGTAAATTAAAACCCTTATCATGATATAAAACTGACAAAAGGGGAGCGCTAGGATAATTAAAAAATAACCAACCGGGTCTTCTTGCGCGCCTCCATGAAGAAATGTTTCAGTTCCGTCGAAAGTGCAGGCAATTTCAGCAATTGCGACTTTAAATTTTCCAAATCGCCGGTAGTATTATTGGCAGTAACCACAACAGCAAGACCGTCGTCATTCACCATGTACGGAAAAACAGTTGTGTTTTGACCTATCAAGGACTATCGGAAAAATGACGGGGGACGAGTCATACCGAAAGATTGCTTATTAATTTCTTCTCCGTAGTGCAGACCATGGCTACATTTGTACTTAGTTTTAAGCTTTCTCGTAGGCCAAGATGGTAAAGAAGGATGGCCTGCTCTTCCTGCAGAACATCTTTATAAAAAGGGATAACCAACCTTGACACTCATATCAACAACAAGCACATCTGAGTTATAAACAGTATCCAAAATTTCAGTTTTACTCTGAGATAGCTGATTAAATGACACAGTTTTGAGAGTCGATTTAATACTTATTAATAGGAATTCGATTAAAACCAAGCTTACGATGCACACGCGTGCTTCAATGCGGCAAACGCAACTTCCTTCGATTCATTTAGTGCGTTTTTAGCAAACTTATAATCACTAAGGTCCGAAACGTAGGCTACTGTCATGCGGTTCATTTTCTATATGTAAGAAAATAAATCTTGGAGAATTCGAGATTCAGGCAACGACACAGTTTAACAGGAATTCGGACTGCATTCCCAAGCCTACCGGCTAAAACACACTACCAATGAAACTGAAGCCTTGAACATTGCACCATTTTCATTTGGCGCCTTTGCAAACGGATTATTTCAAGCGCTGAACTTTATTAAGTTAGTTCTGAGGGCAAAACGTATTTAAGATAGAATTTTCTGGCTATTTTCCACCTTTACGGTTTCTAATATGTCAATTCTATTGACGTTTTTCCTATTTTATCCACTGCACGACCTTATTCATTAAGAGCTATGTGTATCTTAGGCGCAATCAGAAGGTCCTTCGTTAATTTTGACGGAGAGCTTTTCGGGCGCGTGTTTGGAACATTTATCCGGCCGGTGTTGGAATATTGCGTTCAGGCGTGGCGCCCTTGGACGAAAACATGACTACGCTCTGCTGGAGAAAGTTCAACGGAGGGCAACAAAACTAGTCAGCGGATTGGAATGCCTACCCTATGAGGGCCGCCTAGAAAGACTTAAAAATTTTTCCTCTCTTATAGGCAATACAGAGGGGATATGATCTTAGTCTTCAAACTGGTCAGAGGAGTTGATTGTGCTCTTCAGATGGCCAACTTTTTTTGAATTGGCAAAACATGACAAGTCTCCGAGGACACCAATACAAACTGAAAAAGAAATCACGCCAAACTTGGAAGTGCGGGCCAACTTATTTTCCCAACGGGTGATTGACGAATGGAACAAACTGCCAGCCTCAGTTGTTCAGGCTGAAAGCGTTGAAATGTTTAAAAGAAGACTTGATGCATTTTTACTTGATGAACAAACGTCCGGGTTTGGACCGGTAACGTCCTCGAAAACATAACTTTTACCCTCTGGGACGTAACCGTAGCCATTCGGCGTTCTCGCCAAACTTACAGTCCTGGACCAGATGGCGTCCCGGTCAGCGTTTTAAAGGCGGATGCAAATGATATATTTCCGTCACTTCTGTATAAGATATTCAATCTTGCTCTTGAAAGTGAAACCTTCCCTATTTTATGGAAGGAATCGCACATTTTGCCTATACCCAAACACGGCAGAACTACGTCATTTGACGACTTTAGGCCAATAAATACGCTGCCAGCAGCCTCGAAGATATTAGAGACCTTGATTAAAGACAAGTTGATGCGTCACCCTAACAGAGAATAACCTACTTAATGCGGCTCAGCATGGGTTTCTCGAAAAAGATCTTGTGACACCTGCCAGCTCTCTTACTTTGATCATGTGCTACAATCTAGAGATAGTGGTTTTGCAATTTACACCGTTTATTTCGACTTCACGAAGGCTTTTTGATCGTGTTGACCACGATCTCCTCCTGCTGAAACTTACTTCCTTCGGCATAGGTAACAAGCTTCTGAACTTAATATCCTCCTATTTGAATGATCGCGCACAACGGGTAAAAATTTCCGATGTTATCTCCAACCCCACGCACGTGAGGAGTGGCGTTATTCAGGGAAGTGTACTCGGCCCGCTTCTATTTTGCCTTTTTGTGAACGATGTTCCTGATTGTTTTCAGTATGGTAGGCCCTTTATGTACGCTGATGATTTTAAAAAGTTGCCTATCGTTATAAAACCGGTCGATCGCCACATTGTGCTTGAGCTCTTAAAAAGGATCTTCAAGCCTTCGCTCAGTGGTGTCGCACATGGCGCCTTTCGCTCTCTTGGCACAAATGCTCCGTTATGGTTAGTTGTGACAACCATCAGCCTCATCTAAGCATAGACGGTCATGACTTAAATGTGCCCGGGTTTATAACGGATCTGGGCATATCTTATTCTAGTAGTCTTAATCTGTCAGAGCACTGCGCCCTGATTGTCTCTAAAGCACGCCAAACCACTGGGTTTATTCTCAGAAATTTTTAAAACCCTCAATATTAGGACCAGCCTTTATAAAATGTATGTCAGACCTAGTCTGGAATACTGCTCGTTTCTATTTAGCCTTCTGCACGCGAGTGAACGGAGGAAGATAGAATCAGTCCAGCACTTCTTTACTAAAAGAGTTATTACTTCAGAGCACAGAAACTTGTCCTACCAACAACGCTGTGAGCTTACAAGCCTCGACCCGTTGTGGCTTCGTAGATTACAGAAGGGACTATTTTTACTGTTCAAGCTTTTTAAACGGTTTTTACCTTTAACCCCCTTACATCCCTGAGGCAGCTCGACCACTGTCGGCGCACCAATCATAGAGATGCATTCTTATTTCTTCCTTTGGCACGCACCGTTAAATACCGTCAGTTTTTTTCGGTAAATGCTATAGCCATCTGGAATAAACTACCCAGAAGTATTAAAAATTCAGCAAAACTATCCTTTGTTTTACGAGAGCTGTCACTAGTTTTCTACATTCAGGACACCTTCCGCGAATTTTTGGGTGCTGATTCTCTGGAAGCTCTTTTTCCGTTCTGATGGCGTCCACGGACTCTGAATCCTATGCCGGACTTCATGCTGAAGGCAATATTGCTGGCTCTGCAGTCCGTAATCGGGTTATTCCTCAGTCTACAGCTAGCAGCCGCTCGCCGGCATACTTGCTGCTAGTACAGAAGACCAGATCCACAACACCGAAAGGAGAAGTACTACACTGTGCACCTGTGTCAACACTTCCCTGTCCTAAACTTTAATCTGTTCAACAAGCTGCAGTTTTTTTCTCCTGAAAATACCTTAAAGAACGATCAGGAGTTTTTTCACTGTCAGCTGGACCCCTTACTGTATATATTCCTTTTGACCTTGCCTGTAAACTGGCAATAAATAAAATAATAATAATAATAATATATTTAGTCGACAGCAATGATTGATATACTAAAACGACTATCGCCATGTAACGTTTGCTTGTTTTGCTAGCGTCTATCTGTAAAAAGGGTTTTCAAAGGCTCTGCCTATCTCCCTTATATATACTGAATTATACTGAATTATTAATAAAAAATGAATGGAAGGCATATAGGTTCGTATTGTAAAGAAGGCAACTGTATCAAGTCAATTTAAGTCATTTTATTGAGGAAATAAGGTTTGTTTCCCTTGAGCTCCCTATATCCAACAGAAATAGCAATAAAATTAACATTTACAACTGGAACTCTGAGAAAAGTAAACGTGAATTTATCGGTATGTATGAGTCGAGTACAAACTATTCTTTTGACACAATTTTGCTTATACATACCGTAGTTTCTCAGCTTATAAGCATATAGTTTGCATTTCACTGTTTTACTAGCGTTTGAAAGGGCCACCGTATCCGGGTGTCCGTTCCACGCTCCAACCTCCCTCTGCGAGACATCGGATATCCGTACTCAACGAATTCCTCTGCAGTTAAAGGAGATGACCCGCAGGTGGCCCGTTCCTGCCAATTTGAATAACTAATCAAATGCTTGTGCGTGTTCGCATCTCCCGGAAATCTTGTATGGTTGAATGGGGTCACCGCGTATCTGCATGTAATTGAGAGGAGACAAGTTCAGTTCAACAATTCTGTCTTCGTAAAGGCAGATGACCAATATTATTGACCTACTTTGTAGCCCTCGCCTGCACAGTGCCAGCTGCAAATAATCCTTCTTAAGCGAAAGAGGTCAGGTGTCGAAGCCATGTTTCCATTGCCACTCCTTTAATTATCCCTAGGTTTATCCGAACAGTTGCTAATCACGCGTTTATGTAAATTTTGCATGCCAGGTGTGTGCATAATTTCCGAAGAACAATCTTCGCTCACTGGACTGGCGTCAATCGTGTCTGATTTTTCCGTGACCTCTATTGATATTGCATCTTTTGTTGCAACTTCTATCTCCGACGATGGACTCAACCAAAACTGTGAAATCTCTAGGGAATAAAGCCATAATTTCGGCAAGCAAAGACCTTTCTTTCTCAATTGTAGTTCTTTATCCATCTCCAAAAATATTTTCTCAACACGAATAACACATTTATTGTGCACTTAGCTGCCTTTAGACACTATAAAGTTGGTTTGAACCAGGTATTTATTAGAAAACCGAGGTCCTTTTGTTCCTCAAAGTTTGAAATGGGCTGCCCATCAAGAAGGTATTGGAACGAATCAGCCTCCTCACAGGTCCTTTCTAGAATCAAACACTAACCAACATTAACATTTGAGACCAAATGAGCAGGCCAGCTGCTAATTCAATTCAGACTCTCTTGAAACGCTTGACTTTCAGCTTCAGATCAAGTGGCTGTCCACAATTTAACATCGAGTGAATTCATGACAGTGCTGCAAATAAGGTCATTGATACACTCGTTGATGAAGACTAGCAAGAGAAACGGTCCAGAGACTGATATTTTAGTGAAACTTATTAGACCTGGTGCAGGGGTTGATTTCAACGCAGCGTTGAACATGGTTTGAGATCTTCCTATGTAAACATCCGCAATCCATATCATCAAAATTACTCGTTTTGGTTGCATGCTGTCAAAACCATCTTGAATTCCGTGTAGCTGACGTCAACCCTACTCTCCGCATTCAGTACACGCTTCCACTGCTCCGTCAACAATAATAAACTGGAAATACAAGAGTACCTCTGCCTGAAGTCTGCCTGAGAGTAGGTTGTTCTTCCGATTATTTCAATTATCGTACAGCAAATGCAGTTTAGGCTAACGGACTGATAACTGTTGACATAAGCTCGAGCCCCATCCTTGTATATCAGGTAGATATTTGCTGCCTTCCATTGCAAAGGCAGTCATCCTTATTCAAATGATGAACGCAAGATACATGCTAATTATTTGGAGAGTTCGTTTGCCAATTCTCTCAAGAAATTGGGCAGAATTTTTTCAGGAATTTGTGAATTTTTTCTTTGAGATTCTGCAGCTCACCTTCTATGAAAGACTTCAAGAAGGGCAAGTAATCAAGCACTGGACCACCTTTTGCAACAGAACTGTTTAAAATATGAAACTGAAACTCGCTTTTCCTACTGAATTTCGAGGCAAGGAACCTGCCCTAATGCTCCGCTTCCTGACTATTTTCAAGGAGTTATACGCCATTATCGTCTCTTAGTACTGCAACTGGGGTGCCTGTTTTTATTCAACTATTTATATTTTGCAAAAACATGAAATGCTTATTTTCTGCCTAATGACAAATTCTGGATTCATAGCTCACCTCCTGTCGGATCCATTTTGACTGCATTTTTGGAGACGAAATTCTTTACGATGTTCTGGTGACTAATTCACCCATATATATATTCCATTTCTTGTTATTTTAATTTCAAATATTTGAATAAGCTTCAAAAATGAGGATTGCGTGAGATATGTGAAGGGAGGCTCTAACCTTCTCGGCGCTTACCAAATATAATTTCTAAATTCTAAAATAGCAATACTAATACATCTATACTTGTTGCACTAGTGTTTCGCTGCCATTTTCCGCTTAATCTCACAAAGTCATTTCACACTTACTCGATTGCAATAATAATTTCATTACAGAGTATTCAGATAAAGCAGAATTGTGACATTCCTTCTTTGCCAAACATTTTACCCTTGGAACCAAACCAATCCCTTCACTATCTCTGGCATCTCATGAGTTGCTTACTAAATTAATTTTGTTCCTACAAATATTCAGAAACAGATAAGCCGACTTAATCAATCACATTCAGTTGAAAAAAAACCTTCGAGCTTCCCTTATTAAATGGAGAAGTGATTTTTCCCTTTGCTGAGCAGTGTTCTCAGTTTGTTTCAAGAATAGTTTCTTTCCTGTTTATTGCAAAACGCCCACAATTGATCCAGTATGTAAAATCTGGCTTACGCTCAGATGGAAACAATTATCGCGGTGTTCATTTAACACCTTCTCTTACTAAGCTCTTTGAAAAAACTAACTGCCTTACAAATTACCGATTTTTGCATAACCAATCGACTTCCTAGCACTTCATACCATGTCTTCCTACTCGATCGCTCTTGTTAAACATGTCACATGTCTTTTCTAAATCTCTTAAAATAAATAAATAAATAAATTGTATATTTAAGTCCCAGAGAGCCCCGTCATTTCAAACTTTGTATCGCCGTATAAATAAATAAAAAGTGGATAATTGCTGCGCTATGTGAGCAGCCATATAACAGCAGAAATGAATAATATGGTTGGCATATCCGATTCAGAATGATATGCAATTTTTTAAACAAAAGCAACAATCTTTGACATATACCAAGAACTAGAAAATAAGCAGTAAAAAAACTCCTACGGTTAAATCGGAGGCGGAGTTTGGTGAGCTGCCAATTAAAAAAATTAGGAGAAAAAACTGCTTCACTTAAAAATTAATAGCTAGATGCAATGGGATAGTATTGTGAAGTAGCTGACAACGTATGAGGGTTCGGAACGCTCCTTGTCGCGTGAGAGATAATATATGATCGTAAGGATCATCTTTCCGTGGTCGTTATTTATTTTGATCTAAGCGAGGCCTTTGATAATGTGTCTCATAGGAGAATCATAGATAAATTTGAAGCTTAAGAACTTTGTAATCCCCATACTTATTTCGCTATGCAATATCTAGA